>MU003838.1:0-119616 GCA_010093785.1 Polychaeton citri CBS 116435
GGGGGGGTGGACGTACACGTCCGCATCAGGAGCGAGGTGCAACGTACGCAGTCTACGTAGTGGTTGGTGTTCGGTTCTGGCTTGTGGTTTGCTTGCCGGATGAACCGATTGGATAGGGTTGCATAGCAGCTGACAGCTGCGCGTCTGGACACATCCAGCCACAATTCCCAGGCTGCTGCTGTTGCATACGAGGGTGGATCGAGGATCAGCAATCAGTGGGCTGTGAATGTTCGCTGATTCGTCTGGGGGAGGGGCAATGGTTGCCGGTATGGTCTGTAATGACAGGTGAAAGGGGTGGGAGGGAATGGGCAGGCAGTTGTAGGTGGTAGTATAGACCAAAACCCCGGAAGCAGATCATTATCGCTGCAGCTACGCATGTATGCTTACTTGGTAGACTAGCAGTGAATGGAGAGCTGCTGGACCGTGGGCTAACCAGTTATAGTTACATGGGGTGCGCCCTTATGAAGTGCGGACGGCGTTCTAGCGCATATCTGGTTCTGTACGTACATACATGCTGCAGCTCTAAATGACACCTGCAGTCTATCCTGCTTGTCAGCCAGTCGATGCGGGAATGGTGCAAGCAAGGTCCGGCCCGAATGCAGATATTGCGTGCATGAGATATGCAGCAGCGGCAGGCCACGGGCAGCAATAAGAGGTAGCAGTTATAGCAGCGGTGCAGGTATCTCGCAGATACATGAATGTGATGGTCGAAAAGTACCACAGCACGGGACGTTTCGTGCCTATCTATCCAGCGCTAGAGCTGGAGATGGGGCTTCAAATGGCCTTGTGACCGCACCACTGCGTCTCGGATAAGGGCGACAGAGGGAGGGAGGGAGAGAGAGAAAGAGAGAGAGAGAGAGAGAGAGCGCGCGCGAGAGGGAGGGAAGAGGCAGGGAGAGATGTGAGAAGCTAGTGAGGGAGCAGATGACAGATGGTGTTCGAGATGGAGCAGAAGGCCAGCCGGCGCAGTACTGTAGCGGCAGTGGTTGGAGCGGTGGTGATGTGAGATGGCCATCTCAATCTGCATGCCACCGCTCTCGACACCGTAGCATTGCAAATCCCCAACACTAGTGCCGGCCGCGATTCCTTAAGCCGAGCATGAAGGTTAGATGATAATAAGGGAGAAAGAGACATCAAAACCATACCCATACCTGCGGGTACTACGACGCCCAAGAGTCGAGTTGTACCAGAGTGTCAGTTTGACACCTGGCCCGAGCGCGAGGCGGGATGCCGTCCCCATCTATCTTTCTTGATGTGGGTAGAGGCATGTAGAAGAGTCTCTAATTGGACGTACCGAGCGCCCTCTTTTTCTTTAACAGAAATCCTGTCGCTGCCCCCTTTCCTCCGTGTCGCGCTGGCCTTGTGCCCATCATGCGTGTCTCTGGATACGGTCGAACGGACAGATCTGCGCATTTGCCACGGCTCCACGCTCGAGCTGCCAGAGATGAGCTGCTGTGGAATGCGTCGTGCAGGGCGGAGCAGGCAGGCATGGGCGTAAGCTTCCTCCTGTGGATGAAGGAGGTAAGGTGTAGGTAAGTGTGCGTGTGTGTGTGTATGTGTGTGTGTGGGTCAAGAAGTGACGGAGGGCGATGCTGATGATGGTGGTGGTGTTGTTGGATGGGGGAGGAAGCAGGCAGTCTAGACTGAGACATACATGCATGCATGCCTCGTCCAGTACAGTCGCAGTAGCAGGTGAGGTTCGGCCTCGTCTCCAAACAGCCTGAGTGGAGGCTCCTTGTCACCTGTGGAGCAGCAGGAGGAGGAGGCGGAGGAGGAGGAGGAGGGCTGTGGCTTTGCACTCTGGGCGCTCTGCACCTCTCTCACACCCCCACACGCTCATACACCACTACGACATGGAGCAGTGAGGAGCCTAGGGCAGGAGATCGCCTTAGGGGTCCTTCCAGGCTTCCGAGGTCGTCTCCTGCTTGCATGATCTGCTGGAAATAGCATCCCAGTCGTCGTCAGTGGAGGAGCTGGTGGTGGTGGTGACTGTATGTAGATAGGTGCATATGTCTATGATTGCTGCATTCTTCAAATCGTCCGAAACCTGATAGCTGTAGACTAGGACTGGGACTGGACTGGACTGGACTGCGCGGATTGGTGGGATTGGATTGGATTGGACGGTTGGGTGAGGGTGGAGGCTGGCTCCGACAGCCTGGCCGTCAAAGGCAAGCAGGCTTGGAAGTGGAAGAGCTAGGAGTCCTACGTTATCAAAGCCCTTGGATTTCAGGAGTGGCCTACTGCGAGGTGAATCGAGCTGCCTGCCAGGCATGTGTGGGTGTGTGGGTGGGTGTTTGTGGGTGGGTGTTTGTGGGTGGGTAGGTGGGTAGGTGGGTAGATGGGTAGATGGGTGAGTGAGTGAGCGAGCGAGCAAGTGACTGACGAATGCCCTCTTGGGAGGAGGGATGGGATCGTGTATGGAGGCAGTCTGAGTCAACTGTATCATCCGGGGACCAGTGTCAGTGGGCGGATGATGGGCGGTCTTGTCTTCGATCTTGCGTAGGGCTGGTATACCGTACCTCCTCCCACCTTCGCCCTTCCCTCTCGTTTCCCGTGCATATAAATCAACGGACCAATCCTGTGTCTCGTCTTGTGTGTGCTCTGCTGTCCACCACCATCACCACTGCCTTTCATCATTGTCGACTTGATCGCTCGCACCGGGCTCACTTCGAAACCCAACAAAGAACAGTCCACTGTGCTACGACAACGGCCACCGCTACAGTACCACTGTTCACTTGCTTGCTTGCTATCCTGCTCATACAAAGCTGGACAACTACCCCTAATCAAACTCTGCTGCGTAGACGCGATAACTCTGGCACTTGGTATCGGCCGAATCCGTCCAACAAGACCTTGTTAATCGTTTCTCCAAGGGACACTCTGGTCTCTTTCTCCCTATCTCGCCACTGGCCCAAACGGCTTACGCTACCCTGTCGGACAATTCGTCAGGGAACACAACGCGAACGCGCGACACCGAGCATAACGCGAGTCCTCCGCGTCTGCCTAGCACGAGAGCAGTAAAGGCAGAGACGCTGCATAGTGGAACCTCAGGCTTCCAGGCTCCTCCATTCTCTGCTGCAAGGCATACTCCCATTCTCCGGAGATCCCCCGGCCTCGACGCCAAGACTCTGACATCATCCTGCCACCCGCCACCCGTCACCTACCGCTCTCTCTCTTCCGCGTCTGCTGTGTCTTCTGCGTCTTTCTGCGTCTTCCCCGGATTTCGCTTGTCTGGTCTGCTCCGAACTGGTGCACGACATCCCACTTTCCAATCTAGCCTTAGGCCTGCTTCTTTCCCACATTTCAGGCTGCGCTACGGTACGGCTTCGGGCTACGCCACAGCTGTTCTGTGACTCTGACTGAGACTCTGACCGCTCTCTTTACCACTCTCGGTCGTCCTTGATATTCCTCCCCTGAGGCAGGGCAAGGAAGAGGGCACGACAAGGATACTTACCTACCTATCTGCTACCTACCTGCTAAGCGACTAAGGGCAAGGTGAGGCAGGGAAGGAAGCGCGATATCATATCACACATCGCATCAGCAAGCACCCTGCCTACCCGGCCTCTTCCATCTATTCTCCTGCATACGCACGTCGACTCTGTCCCTCTACATCATCACCATCACCACCAACAACAGCAACAACGACAACAACGAAGACAAAGAACACTCCCCCCTCTTCATACTCAATCACTCGGCGACGCCTTGGCCTGATTATCCACTTATTATTCCAACCGACAGGCTCGTCACACAACGTGCAACGTAGGCGCTGTTGTCGGATTTCGCCACAGTATTCTCCATTGTGTAGGCCGCCACTTACACCCCCGTCGCACGCACAGAAACGCCCGGAAAGTCACTGGACTTCTCTGCCCCACACAATTCACACTCCTATCCTGGCAGTCTCTTTGTAACTGCATCTGCAGTACAGTACTGGACTGCTAGCTCAAGTGCTACAACAGCAGTAATAGCAGCAACAGCAACAACAACAACACGCGCGGGCTGAGAGGAGCGAAGCACCTCCATCATCGATCAACACCCGCGAGTAAGCGCGTTCCAAGTACCGAGAGCACATATCACTTTCGCCTGTCTTTCTTAGAGTGGAACTTTGCGCGCTTCTCACTATTCGGCGTCATCCTGCAAACGCATCCAGGGAATCCACCCCCGCCATATACAAATAATACAGTCCACTCCCTTCACCTATCAACCGCCGACTCGGACCCTTTTCCCGCCTACCTCCTGCTGCTTTCGCAAAGCCACACCCATAGACGCTCTACGTTACTTCATCCCCAAGTAGCCCCACGCCCGCTACCCGCTTTGCGCTGCACTGCCAAATTCTACTCACAACCTGCTCGGCCAATCGATAACGGTTGCCAGATTTCCACACGTTCCAGCTTCTGGAATACTGGGCCCGGCGGCGAGACCTTCTTGTTGTCTCTCGCCCTCGGTATGTATACCCACAATAGCATCGGCGGCACTCCAGTCCTCCTCCTCCTCCTCCTCATCCTCCCTATTCCTGCCTTCTAAATTAGCACTCCTTGGCCTGACAATCCCTGCGGGCGCAAGATACTCCTTCTTGACCGAGCCTCGTTCGTGGCAAGGCGCACCAAGGCACCGACTTTCGATTTTGCCTTGGACAGCGCTGCCTTGCTTGCGCACGTCTCCACTACCGGTACTTTGGCATTGAATCGTTGCTGTGCTGTGCCATGGGTCTGAGTCATTCGCTGATCAACGTCTCCTGCAGATCCGATTACCTTCACCCGGCAGTCACATTGCCTCCTGTCGACTTTTGAAAGAGCAAGGCGTTCCGAACCGCAGTACCTAGGAACAGACATACATTGCTTGGTCGTATACGGTCCCTTCCCCGGACTCCTTGACGGAATACAGGCCTGCATCTGAACTGTTCAAGCTGGGGCCTTGACACAACTTCGTCATTTGTTGAATGCATCCTGCTTGCGAGTTATGACTATCGGTGAGTTGTCTTGACGTCTGTCGCGCATTTTTGCCCTTCTGCGCAGTGCCTGGGTCGGACAGTTCCCACCTACGGACTTCGCAAGCAAGTCTAGCTGCCTTTCCAACCCGCAATACTGACCTTGCCTGTATAGTTGGCCAAGACAACCTCACGACCTTCCCACCCTTCGAAAGCCACACGAGCACGTCACAAGATCCCGACAAACACGATTCACCATTCGAGCTGACCCTCGGTGACTTTACCGAGGACAATTGCACCGCCGCAATGGCTTCCACAAGCTCTCCCTTCATAAAGCCGGAGCCTACTGACTTTGACATGAGTCAATTCATGAACTTCAACAACAGCAACAACAACAATAGCAGTAACCAACACCAGCAGAACTTCAACGGTCAAGGGCCTATGAACATCAACCCACAGAACCTATCACAGTCCTTTGGCCAACAGGGCATGACATCGAGCTTCAACATGGGCAACTCTGGCATAGCAGACGATGAGTTGCTGGAGCTGCAGATCGACCAGGGTCACCAAGGTGGATTCGACTTCAACAATCCCCAGCATCAGTTTGGCAATGGCATGCAGATGAACCAGCAGAGCAACATCTACTCACAGACGCCTGACGGTGCCCCAATCCAGTCGCCCTTCACACATGACTTCAACTATGCACAATTCAGGCCAATGCCTGGGCAGCAGTTCGGTGGCGGACACAGCATGCCGCAGCAAACCGCAAACTTCCGTCAACACATGCATCATCATCAAATGGATCGCAAGATATCAGCTGACGCACGGTCACCTGGTACGCCGCACACTCCTGGCATTCAGAACCTACATATACAGGACATGCAACAGGGTGTCCCACAGCAAATCAATCGACACAGGCAGCAAGGTTCGATAGGCGGCGGATGGGATAGCACACCGAGCGGTCACAGCTGGAACGAGTCATCACCGTTCAATTCGCCTGTAGAGCACATGCATCAACCTCAAATCTCGGAAGTTTTGAAGTCCACCACCCACCACCACAAGGTCGGTACCTCCCTGCCAGCAAAGATGGAAGGCGGCCCAGGCTATCAGACACAGGAGGCCAAGCGTAGGCGGCGGCGTGAATCGCACAACCTCGTAGAGCGCAGGCGTCGTGACAACATCAATGAGCGCATTCAAGACCTCGGCAACCTTGTTCCTCAGCACAGACTGGAGGATGAGAAGGTACGGAAGCATCTACAGACCAACGCGCCACTGTCGCCATCAATCACGAACAGCGGACTCTCGCCTCCAGCAGCAACCTCACTGCTTGCAACCTCAGGAGGTAGGAGAGCCACTGGCACTGGCAGCATTACACAAGGTCTACCCCTCGATGACAAGGAAAAGGGTCCCAACAAGGGGGACATCCTTAACGGTAGTGTTGCATGGACAAGAGACCTCATGTGGTATCTTCAGAACAAACTCCGTCAGGAAGAAGAGCTCAAGACCCATATCTCACAGCTGGGCGGTGTATGGCCTTACGAGCAATCGGAAGAGGAGAAGCGCATGCACTGCGAAATCATGGAAGTGATCAGCAAGCAGAACCAAGCCAACGGCGGTGCTGCCTTCACCGGCTATTCACGAGCTGCGGGCACAGGGCTCAGAGTCCCTGGCTTTACCAATGTCGCGGGCGAGTCCATCAACAGCGACGGTCAAGTGATCGGCGGCGGCAGTAACGGCAGCAATGGGTTCGCCAACAGCGGCGGCAACGCGATGAGTCCCGGCTTCCAATCCGGTTCCAGTGGCGTCAGTTCCGGCAATGGCGGTCACCAACAGCCATCTTTCTGGAATGGCGGTGAGCTCAAGGAGGAGGATGAGTACAACCTCGAGATGTAGAACACCTCCTGGATTGACTCAAATCTCCAATCCCTTGGGCAGTAGATCAGACACACTTGGAGAAGTATGTTCTTTCGGCCTTTCGAGACTGCAACTGCGGCCAAGGGTTGAAGGCCAGGTAATCCTGACCGAAAGACATACTGCAAAACCAGCCCCAGAGCAATGGGCTGAGCAATGCGCCCTTGCTTCAGCAATCCCTCACAACACTGGTCACAGACAGCAACATCTAAGTCCATTTAGCCGGTGTTTGGCTTTCTTCTTCCTCTGCTTTCTCGGGTGCATACCGCCTCGATCACCGATCTCAACTCAACTCCTCTCAATCAATTCTATACACGTCGTATCCCTCCAGACGTACCCTGAACCCAATTCTCCCTTCTTGGCCCGCGCCGTTAAACCAACGATACCGCACCAATCCATCCACCCAAGGAAGGCACACACCAAAGAGCACACAGCACCTGGCGGCCTTCACACCATACAACTCTCTTGCATAAGATACACCGTCACCCTCACGAGAACCTCTACCTGTCACTCCATCCTACATCTTTTGCAACGGCGCAGACAGCAGGCGTAAAGGGAAAGTTGGGTTCTCATTTCAACATCACCGGATGGATTGCTTTCCTCCCCCCCTGCATTGACTAGGCTGCGTCCTTGTTTTGTTCTTGTGCTTGTTTGTGAACTTACCGGGTTTCATACGATGGTTGGGCCATGTTTGATTTGATTGTTCCTGTCTACCCTTCTTTTCTGGTTCATCTGTGCCGTCTCTCAAGGACGACAGATGCGGTCGACTTTTCCCTTCGCTACGGCCGCGGCTGGAACAGCAAGGTTTCCTCCTGCTTTCCCTCCATTTCTCGGTTGAAGCCTCGTAGGTCTCTCTGTGTGTGGGCCAGGATTGACTTGAGGCAGTAGGGTGGGAAGATGACTTTCTGGGTACGAGATAAGACCACAGCGAAGGGAGTGGGATGAGACGGCATGATGGGTGGTGATGGCTCGAAGTGGTTGACTCGATTGTTTCCTGAATCAAGAATCTACTAGGTTTATTTGCATCTTGAATAACCCATGGTCCAAATGTTTCCTTGCTTACTTGGTGTGTCGACCAATGCTCTTGCTGATGTAGCTTGCGCTCTTCGCTGTCCTGGTGCCACGGTGATGTTTCGTGTCACCGCCCTTAACCCAGCATATTCTCCATTTGAGTCTCGCAATATGCTCGGACTTGCAGGAGGATGGGAGATCTGGGTGGTGCCTCTCCTCGTGAATGCATGCAATGGTATCGCATCCAGGCCGCAGCTATCGTTGTTGTGGCATTTCGGCATCCTACAATGCATGTCTTAGAGCGAGAGGTCGATCCGAGGCCCGTTGCAAGCGCGAACGGCATTTCCCTTCAATGTCTACATACTCTCTCATCGCTTCACCCGTCCTGCTCTGTTTGTGGTGCTTGTCCAAGGGGAGCGCTCTTGCAAGCTTCACCTTGCGACATCCCTTTCTGCATCTGCAAGGCAATGCGCGTGTCTCAGCAGCTGCCCTACCCTCAGGATGTGAGACATTCCCAAGTGAGGGACAGATTTCACTCGAGGAAGTCTTTGGGTCCACACCGATCATTAATCCATACGTCCCTGGCAGAGAGCAGTCTGGAATCTGACCTCTTCCCCAACCGTCCGAGGCCTGAGAAGATGAGACGGTCCCTCTCGGTCTAAAGATGTTTCGGATCGGTAGGTGGATTGGGGAATCCCCAAGACGGGAGCCACATTCCTCGCGGGCAGACGTACGGGTTTCAGCATGTCCCTGGGTCTCACTTCTTCTCCTTCTCCCCTTCTACCTGTTGCTGCTGACCAGAAGTCGCCATGTCTTGCACTGGACCTTCATCATGGTAGCCCAGGTTCCGCATCGAGTCCTGAGCCATCAAATTCCTATACCACAGTGGATACGTCAGCTTCTCGACGGTCCAGGCATCGCTCTCAAGTGATAGGTGCTTCCTACCTCTCCATCCTACACTTCAAATACCCTTTGCTGAGCTGCCGGCACTCGTCCTGGTTCACGCCGCGGTAGCTGCGCAGGCAGGCCAGGTACCGTTTCATGATGGGCTGGCACTCGGCATCGTGGTCGAGGGGGAAAGAGCCGCGTTCGGGCGGCGTGGGTTTGGAAAAGGTCTGGCGCCCGCCTGGACTGCCGAAGGTCGACATTGTTTGACGTCGATGCTGATCCGAGATGAGACTGCAAGATTACGTGACTGGTGATGAGGGGGCAAGGTTGCAGATCAGTCTGCTGCAGAGGGATGAGAAAGCCAATGGGGGCATTTGATGGATTAGGTAAGCGCGCTGCTGGCCTCCGTGCCTTGCAGCCTTATGGGGGGTAAACCCTAGCGAGCCTAGGTAGCTTTGGGCTTTCCCTTGATCGAACTTGCCTAGGCTGTGTTTTGGATTTACTTGATGTGAAATAGAGAACTTGTCTGTATACTGTATTCACATGCCTTTTGCCAGTGCTAGCACTGGCTCTCAATCACATCACGGCCTACGCCTGGCCAGGCTAGTCAGAGTCGTATCCGCACGGCCGTCCGTCGAAGGCATGCCCCCACGTATCATCTCGCGGTAGAGAGTATGACGGCTTCGACACGGACGACTTTTGACTTTGCGACCAAGGGCGCCCTCGTTGCCCATGGCGCCGCCGAGTCGTTCATGACAGCAGATACAGCACCTGGCCGGCTTGGTAATGCAAGTCCGTGATTGCGTTGCGGATATGTTCCCAGACAGCCAACACTGGCCAGACCACCGTCCCTAGTCAGTCGTGCCTAGACCATGCGCGATGCCACGCGTGCAGTGCTCTCACTCAACCTCAGCAATGCCATGGCCATGTCCAGATCATGTGTCCCATCCGCATGGAGACACTCGCCAGAGCCCATTCCTAACGTAGAAGTGAGGCTGATTCTTCGGCTCAATCAGGCCGTTGCTCTCCACCTGTTCCACTTCTGTGATCTCTGCAGGTCCCCAAAGTATATTTCCCACTCTCGACAAAAAGCAAAAAATATGGAAGACATGACGACGTGCAACAGGCAGGATTCGCATCTGGTCACCCACGATACTACTGACTGCCCCCTATGCTGCTTAAGTTCCGGGGAGCAAACGGGACCCGCTGACCCAGCATGGTATGATCGCACGTGTCCAGCGGCGTCGTCATCATGGGTTATGTATGTTTGGCTTCGAGTGATGATGTTGGAAACAGCCCACACGCATGCACCCTTAGACTTCCAAGCCCACGAGCAGCGTCGGCGAATCGAGGATTTCGACGCCGACATAATCCCTGAGGAACTCCGCTGGAGGGAGGCTAGCATGGGTTCCCCAGCAACGTCTCAATTCTTAACTTCCACCTGGTTGCCCTTAACAGGCAACGTCGAGACAGACGAGACAGACAGTTCTGGCTTTTCTGCAATCATCTTCCGATGTGGGGAAATGAAACGACTCCTACGGTGTTCGTGTTGCTCCTCGGAAGGTAGAGTTGGTCGCCGTTGATCTGCAGGCATCGACTCCTATCTGTAGCCTACGCCATGGTCTGGGATCCTCCCATTCAAACCTTAATGTCTGCCTTACTTTGTTTACTTTTAACAGTCATTTACCGGACGCCTCTGCCTACTGCCGCCAATTCCCGCTCTGTCCTAGGGACCGAGCAATCCGCCGGCAATCTAATTGGCCGCCGGATTCTGAAACCATATCCACCCGCCTTGCCAACATTCAGCCACCAGCAAAACCAACTTTCTTCCGATACTTTAACCGTGTCTGGGCAGAATCGACGAAACGAGTGTTTTCGCAAGGCCAAGGTTGGCTTTCCGACGCAGGACTTATTAATGCGTGCGCATCTGCATGACGCTCTGCTGCATCGCCCTTGATGGAAGTCCCAATACACTTTATTGCATGCATGCAGGTACCATGGGTCCTTCCCGTGTGATAGCACACCCGAGTGTTTGAGCAGGCAACAATGCGATGGCTGGTCTGATATATCACGACGGTGTAAGTCCACCCATGCCACCCCACAGGGTTGATCGTGGCAGCTTCCATCGTCGTCACCTATGGCCCTCAATCGTGTATATCAAGTCGACGTGTCCGCGGCGGTGCACTTGGGCATGAGCGATGCTCTTGTATGTGGACTGGCAGAAGCGGCCTGATACGCATGATCGGCACAGGCTACTCCTCGGATACGGCATGGATCAGCATAAACTGAAACTGCGTATGGCTTCTCTGGATGATGTGCCTTGCTTCGCTGGAGCCAGCCTGGGTACTTTACACGCCGATGTCAGCAGTTGCAGCGACAATGAGAGTGCTTTCGATGTTGCTCCCACCTTGCAAATGGCTCAGCCTATGGATGACCTACCTTTCCGCTTCCTGAGTCTGCCTCTGGAATTGCGTGAGATCATATATGGCATGCTCTGTTATGACGAGCCACCACGACTTGCTCCGGGACAAAAGGCGTTGGGTCATCCTTCTGGCATACTGCGTGTCAACAGGCAGGCACATGATGAGTTCCTTGGCTACCTCACCGTCATGGCTCCTCTCACGGTTCTCGAAGTCCAAGATTTCGATTTTCAACATGTCACAGGCTTTCTCGACAGGCTGCCAGACTACCAACTAAGCAGGTTACCTAGACGCCCTCCGCCTCGCAGAGACTCTTTCACTGGTGCTGTAATGTTCGACACGTCTGCGGAGCTCTGTGGGAGCGAGTATAGCTTCATGGGCGGCACACGGATGTTTGCACTCGAGCTCGAGAGGCAGCTGGACTGGTCTGCCATCATCTACGGCGACCCTTTCTTCAACCTTAAGCAGAAGCAATGGACACTCCAGCACGGCCATCCGTCGAACAGGCTACGGAGAATGCAGATCCACATGCGCTTCAGCAACCCCAGTCTGGCCGACCTTGACCCCATCAAATCATGGCTGGATCGCGCGCTTGTCCAACAGTCAAAGGGCTTGCAGATCGATTTCGAGTACTGTTTTCCACAGATGGAGCGATCCTGCTTCAGTCTGCTATTCGACGAGTTCCTCACTTGGGTCCGCTCGGAAGGCAGGGGCGCAGAGATGGAAGTACGCAAGATCGTGAGTGCGCCGAGATTCCTCGGCCCGTCAGCCCTCGCAGAGCTGAGGGCGATATGGCTCGGCTTCCAGAGTCCCACGGTCGGCGCCTGCGTGACCGCTGCACGTGTATGATCATCGGGGGTTGTAGATGCTTGGGACGCCGCTCGCATGTGATCTCAGCCTTTGATTGGGAAGGTAGAAGTCCTTTTTTCCCTGATAGAGTATATTTACACAAATACAACCTTCTCGCAACAACAACCTGACGTCGAATCCAAGCTCGAGCTTCAGATGCAAGTGTGGAAACCGTGCGGCCTGGTCTATGTGACAGCTAGGCAGTTCCACTGGTCCAGAACGTCGCTGTGTAACGAGCTACGGGAGTCAAAATGCACGTTCCCCTAGTTCAAAGATGATCTGCTCGTTGGGTGATTCCGGGTCTACCTGCATGCTTTCTCTACTCCCTTCATGATGCTGCACTTGTGGCTTGATAGTCTGCAGTGACCATGAACAGTCCTGTTTCCTATCATCATGCAACAATCCCTGCATCTTAAAGTCCTCACATCCGTGTTGCCATGCCAAATGGCACGCCTGAAGAACAGGATGTTTGGAAGGCTTGCGACATTGGATACAAGGCTTCCAATATCTTCTGCGTGCACTAGACTGGAGGTAGACCTTTAGTTTGCTATGCCAAAATACCGTAGGTTACGTGGGATCATCAGATTCCTAGTCATGTAGCCGTAGTAGCATTAACGAAGTGTGACTGGAGTGGAAGACAAAAGGGAAAAGATCGTGGAGAAGTACTGGAATCTTGAATTTACAATGAGCAGTGGATCAAGAGAAGGCACATTTCACAAAATCATGTCGACGTGAAGCCATCATATTCATTCTTTCGTTCGTTGGGCATCAAATCAGACTTTGATACTTATCTAGCCCGCCTCCACTTTTCTGCTGTTGCTGTTGCTGTTGCTGCTGCTGTTGTCGTTGCTGCGGTGGTACCTGCCATCCACTCACCGACAAGCTTGGTGGGCTGGTAGGCGGCGGCGGTAGATTGAACGAGGTGGGGCCATTACCTGCAGCGCCCCATCCGTTTGAGACTGATGTCGTTGTAGCAGGTTTGTTGGCGGCACTCCAGTTGACGCTGGTTGCGGCGCCTCCGAAACCTCCACTCTGCTGCGGCTGCGCTGGCCGCATTGGCATGCTGAAGGCGCTACTAGATGAGCTTTGCAGCGGCTGCTGCGCTGGCGTTGAAGTCGAACGAGAAGGCTGTAGAGGCTGCGAAAACTGGCTTGCTGGAGTGAGAGAGGCGAAAGTTGACATGTTTTGGTCGGGTGTGATGGTTTGCCGCTGCATAGACGTGAACTGCTGCTGTTGTGGGCGAAGGGTCTGTTGCTGCTGAGGTTGCGGCGCTGACGTCTGCCAACCGAATGTCGTCGAACTCGCACTTCGAGTGGTCGGTGGCCGTGATGTAGTTGACGCGGATGCCATCGGTGTGCCCCAATCATTTAAGAGATCGTCGTTCCCACCAGCTTGATTCTTGCGACCAGTCACTAAACTTTCGAAATCAACTTCATCGTTCCCGTTGCTGATGCCATTCATTTGACCCGAGCTACCGGCATTTGCATTTCGACTTGCACTCCTTCCACTAGCACCAAACCCACCTGCACCGGTAGTCGAAAGCTCCTGAAGTTTCCTCACCTGTTCCCTCTCGATCTTCCCACTGATACTCTTGATCAATGTCATGAAAGATTGGAATTGCTGTAAGTTCAGCAGTGGTCCAAGACTCATCGTCCACAGAACTGGCAAGACGTCCATAGCAAGGAAGTCAGTATCAGCCACTTTGCCAACTTGTCTGAAGACCTTGAGTGCAGCCATCATGACCCCAGGCTCCTTGGTCTTGATGCCTTTGAGCAACGGCATGACCTTCTCCTGTACCGTGTATTTGTCGAGAATCGTGCTTGAGCTTTTGGAGGATAGACTGTCGCGCTTGTCTGGTACACTAAAACCGTTCAGATCATCTTCCTGCCTTGATTCATCTTCCGAGCTCGCCGTGCCGCCGATCAGCGTGTAAAATGCCTCAAGACCGCGAACCTTGATGGCAAGACTGCTAGTCTTTGCGAAGACAGTGGCGATAGCTGGGAAGAGCTCGTTTTTGATTGTACTAAAGTCAAGAACAGGTAAAACATAGGCTA
Source organism: Polychaeton citri CBS 116435 (assembly GCA_010093785.1). NCBI lineage: Eukaryota > Fungi > Ascomycota > Dothideomycetes > Capnodiales > Capnodiaceae > Polychaeton > Polychaeton citri. Next base: position 14,055 of record MU003838.1, read on the forward strand.
GGGTACCGAGCGTAGTGTCAACAATACCATGCGTTGGGCTCTCGAGCGCAAGTAAGATGATGGGCAGGATGTCATCCCGGAACTCTTTACCAGAGCAGTTTTGAGCGATGATTTCCGTATTCTCGAGAACAATCATCAAGCCAGCCTCCTTGACTGTGTCCCTATCACTGTTGCTAGATGTAGACTTGGTCAAGAATGTCTCGCGTAATCGCGGAACAACCCTTTCCGTGAAGACTCGTTTCCCGCTCGGCATGGACTTCACCATGGCAAAAATGTTTGTGAGGATGGGAGCCAGGAGCTCCTTGTCCTTCATCTCTTCCAGCAGAGCCGGGAGCACTTTCTTCTCAAGCACCGACTTAGGGAATTGAGGCATGATGCGCGGAAGGCCTCTCATGAATTGTGTCTTCTCACTGGGAGTCTTCGCGGGCAGTGCGTCAAGAAAACGGATGGTAGAGACAAGGATATTATCGAAGTAGCCTGCCTGTTGGAACTCTCGAGCGGTCATTCGACTTGCAGCTCTTCTTGTAATTAGACGTGGAAGCAGCTCGGATGCAAGCTTGGGAGGTAGAGGACGCGACGCAGGAACAAGAAAGTTGTTGTTCTGCGTAGGTACGCTGGAGGATGAGGAGAAGAGACGCTTGTACGCACTGAGACTGCCTGAGGTATGCAATGGTGAGGCGTGTGGAGAATTATAGAGAGCTAGGACAAGAAGGCCTAGTGAGAACATATCCGCAGATGCCGCGAGTCGGTTGTCAAGCACAAAGTCGGGAGAGGTGTAGTCGAGGTTTAGCTGGACAGAACGGGGCAGGCGAGGGTCTTGGTCCAAAACCTCACTCAAGCTTATAGGCGTGATGCTGCTTGCGCCTGTCGCACCCTCATGTGGTGAACAGTACGAAAGCGCGGATATCTTCCAGTCTCCCTTCCCGTTGACCATGATTGCCTCGGGCGTCAAGTTGGCGTGCACCAACCCAGCGCTTTCGTGCAAGAACTCTAACCCTTTCGCCAATTGAAGCAGGCCCTTCTGTATCTCCAACTCATCAATCTCCAGTTCGCGGCGCCGTTTCGTTCCGTCTACATCTTCAACCACAAACCGGCTTGCCCTGCCTGTACCGCCTCCCGTACGCTCCTGCTCGTCCTTATCTTGTAATAGCCCTGCCAGGCTAACGGTGATAGACTCAGTCGCAAACATCAACCCTCCATTTCGAGTCTCCTCCACAGGCTCTGCCAGTTCCAGGATACTGGGGTGCCGTAAGCGGGCTAGAGAGCTTGCCTCTTTCTTGAGCCTCTCTAGCACTTCCTCATGCAATTTTCGTAGTGCACTGCTGCTACTGCTTCGTGAGCTAAGAGTCCCTCCTTGCGGTTCCAACGTTTTCTTGTCAAATATGAAGACTGAGTACAGCTTGCCTGTCTTCCGGTGCTTTGCATCGAAGACTTTCCATGGTCCTGAGCTTGATGTAGGTTGGGGTGCAATCGAGTAGTTTGAGGAGATGTTACTGGTGAAAGATTTGAGAGCTGACGAGAACATCTTTCAGGGCTTATCCTGTGTATTGACTGAATTGTCGAAATGTGTCGTGACTAGAGTTGTGTGTATCATCGGAAGTAATGCGCTTAGGCCGCCGTGTAAGCGAACGTTGGCTGATGCGAATTCGTGGTCATCTTGATGTGACCACTAGAAAAATTGCTTGATATAATACTGGCCGACTCTGCAAACTGGAATGGACGGGTATCACGATGTTGCATCTACAGCTGTTGCGCTGTCCAATCTCTCACATGCAAGGGTCCACGGTATTACAATCTGCTGCCTCAGGCATTAAGTGATTATCACACTGGGTAGTATCTAGGTATTGGACATCCTTAATAATGCCGACTAAAGCAGTCGTCCTCCAGCAGTCGTACTAAAGGAATGCTGTATATAGCTCTGCTACTCACTAACGAGAGCTTCATACACAACGCGTAACTTGGAAAATCATGGCGCACTTTTACGAGAGTTGCACTCTGCAGCAATTTGATACCGTACTTGTATTCAGCCATCCGCCACCTCTCCAGTTCTCGCACAGAACTTTGGGACCACGTCTTCGTTCTGTTTCATCTGATTCTGTCTTCTCCGCATCGAGGAATCTCAGGTGTTTCTTTGTCGAGTCTATCTCCCCCTCCAAGGAACCCAGGAATTGACCAACAAAACGCCTAGCAACCCACCAATAGCTGACAGTAATGTTTGGTCGACCAACTTCTCGCCGTGACCTTGTTGGTAGGAGAATGCACCAACAAGCATAACCATCACGGTATTGATGGCGTGCACCGAGACCTTTTCTCCATGCTGAGCAACAATCCCAGTATCGACAATCCCGACAGCCGTCCACGCAAAAAGGAGGATTCCAGCAGCTTCTCGTCGATCAGTGAGGCTCAATAGTAAAGTAGCAACACCAGCACTGAAGTTTCGAACGCCAACAGCTGGGTAAAGTCTACTGTGCTCCTCTCGTGCCCATGGGAGTCCGAAGTGTCGAATTGCTTCTTTGTGTTAGACATACTACATCAGTCGTGTCAGGTTGTTACTAAAATAGACTCACTGCTCAAAGGATACAACACGCCATACAGGCCTGAGCCCATCAACATGACGCTGACTCCCACTGGTAGACCAAAAGCAATGCGGTCCATCCTAATCTTGTCCATCTCCAGAGCTTAATGACTAGTAGTGTTGATGCTGTACAAGTTGCGGGCGTATGATGAGAGAGCGTTAAGTGTAAAAGGCGATCCTGAAGGCGAAGTGACGATGATTATCGCCTGAGTCGTTTCGTTGGTTTTATATAGGGTGACACGCCAGCCATACTCTCTCCAAGCTTGTCACATGCATGAAGAACTCAGCTAGTGCAGGGGGAATATTGAATGGAACGACTGATCAATTCAGAATCCCTCGAGACCACGCAAAGCAGCGACCGTCTATAGGACTGCAGTAATAGAAACTGACACATGGCAGTGAGAGAACACCGAAGTCCAATATGTCCTGACCCGGCGCTACTATCTGCATACCACGTTTGGCCTAGCGTAGTGTGACTTCCAACTCCCAGCAACAAAGCGCTACCATAAAGCCTCGCAACGATAATGACCTCGACTTCAGCAAACTGCTGACTTAGCGTTGTTGAAGTGCGTGAAAGAAGGCTGCGAACTGTTTAAAGATTCTTTGACACACCATGCTGCGCTCTTTCTAGGATGTTCTTCAACTCGCCCCATACTCTCTCACCGGCCCTTTTCCCATCTTCGCTCCTCACGAATGCGCTCAGTGCGCCATCACCAACCTTTCCATCATTGATGTGTTTACCATGACTTTCTGCTCCAGCTTGTGCAGCAAGCACCAGGCTACGACTGCCAACTTCTGTACTGCGCGCTAAGAATAACTTGGTCACTTCCAGCAATCCTCCCGAATGCTGGCTAAGACTAGAATGACACAGTCCCGGGTTGAGCATGTTGAGGATGACACCGATATTCTCGAGCTTTGGTGCAATATCGCGATTGATGAGTACCTCGAGTAACTTGCTGGTCTTGTAACGCTCAGCAAAATTACTTGTCCTTGTTGCTGAGATTTTCGAAGACTTTAGGTTCCTTACATTCCGGAAACTTCGCTATGGCATGTACTTCACTCGAGACAATGACCAGTCGTGGTTGGATGCTGTATCTCTGGGCCGAACTCTTGAGCTGTGGCAGCATCAGCAAGGCAAGAAGGTAGGTGCAGATGACATTGATCGATATCTGACTCTTATGCCCAGGGTCCGGGGTGATCGCGAAGGGGGTGCTCGCGGTGCCGGCGTTTTCAATGAGAACATCGATTTAGGGAGCTCAACGCTTGCACGCTCCACGGATGCTTTACCGGAGTCATTTCATCCAAGGTCCAGTTGCCAAACTTCCAACACGGATGAGTCGCAAACGGTGGTACTGATGATGTCTTCGCGTGCATCCTCTCGAGTCTTTATATTACGTACTGCCAGTATGACTTTAGCAACACCCAATCGTGCGATATGGCGAGCTACTTCTTTGCCAAGGCCAGGATTGGAACCGGTGATTATAACCGTTTGTCCATCAAATGGTTTTGTCGGGTGAGGACGTGTGATGAAAAGCTGAGAGTATAAGAAACCCATTGTGCTTTCACGACGACCTGCTGTAATACCGTGACTTCCTGATGCTTTTAAGACGCAGTGCCTCGACTGGTGATGACAGGGTATTTATACGCCATCGTCGTCGTTAAACCCCTCCAATGCGTGCTTTTCCAGACAAACTCTAGCCTTGCGATGCCGTAAGCGTACCACACCAGGCAAGATCTGCTCCAACCAATGGTCTGTTCTGGACTCACAACTAGGCGTAGCAGGTTGTGTGGCGTCTCAGCTTATCGATGTTGGGCTTGGAACGGTATCAGGAATTGTTCAAGACAAACGACTGCGATGCTCGTGGGGCGCGAACTCTGCCCCTCTTTACCTAGCGAGCTAATGCGTGTGCTTGAGGTCGAGCTATCCTACACCAGGCAGCGGGCATTCCAATTGGACATATCCTGCCTATAGACAGCAACAAAGTGCTGTACATCAGGCCTTCATCTATCAGTAGTGCTATAGCACGTGAGCTTAGCTATTGCAAAGGATCAGGACATACCAGCCTCGTACTAGGATCACTCTGCCTTTCTGCCAAGGAATGTTTAGCCAGGCTCAGACAAGATCGACAACAATTTCAAGTGAAGATGTATGTGACTTACTTTTGACCTGTAGTACGCTGATCTCGCTTTCTTCGTACCGTAGAAATATTAACTACCTCTTGTGTTGCAGCTTATTCACACAACCTTGAGGTAGTCCCATGTGTTTGGTGCATTAACTATCGCATAGTAGCAGAACAGAGATGCATGTTTATAGGCCAATGTCAGCATTCGCTGCAGACTGCATTGCAGTAACATCTTCCGTGACCGGGCGCAGTTGCTGACGGTAAAGTCGAAAAGCTTCATAAAATCACAAAACGTGAACACTTTTGCTCATCTTTGGCAGGCTCGAAGACGCTGATTCTGCTGCATCATTCGTGGTCGACAAATGGCTCCCAATAGTGGTCCGGATCCCATGTTTCTCTTTCTGAAGTTCAGCAGAACGGCAGTACTTATTCCGATGCGTTTTGAGTCTAGAGGCTATATGGAACCCTCATACTAGAAAGATACTGTTTTTGTGTCCCCTTACCATCTTGGATGTTATCACGACTCTCCCATCTGATAAATGTGCTCGCTTTTAGATTGGTCGACTGAAATCAATTTGTGCTGGCGTACAGAACGGACAGTTCGTCTTATAAAAGGGCACGACGTCTCATGAGAGCTCGCAAATACATATCTCAAAGCAATTGCTTGGTCTCTGACATCTTTAGTGATGACGCAGATTTGCTTACCACCTCCCAGTATACAAAACTCTGACCATCGGTGGTTATTTTGGGGAAGATCTGCGATCAGGACGTTGAGGAGAGACCCGAGCCGCGGGTGCCGTCAATCATATCACTTTTTCGCACCTATTCTTACCAACCTGCCACAACACCAACCTGCCACAACATACTGCCTGCCAGGTCTGCTTGAATACCCCATACGCAGCATACGGACAATTTACGCCGTACGTCCAAGCACAACGCTATTCCAGATTTGGGATACACTTCGGAGAGATCCGGTTTTGCGTGAGAAACATGTAGGTGAGCACATGGCTGAGGAAGAAGTGGGATTGTTCAGGATCCTGCTGATATCCATGAATTGATCTTGGCTGACTTCGTTGGTTGGTACAGCCACGAGGCCGCGCAGTAGGATCTAGTCACCGGCCGGCAGCTAGCATCGAATCTCAAGCGGACCCAGCGACCGGTTGAGTTCCCTTGATGAATATCGGAGTTCTCGTGAAGTTGCCCTGCAAAGCACCGCACTGACTTCCGTTGTAGCTTACGACTTTGTTCCACTTAGTCTTCAAAAAGTGTGTTCCATTACTAGCGCCACCAATGTGACGAATGGGGATGGAGGCACATCCTGAGGCATTGGGGCTGTTGCCGGCACCGGGACGCCCACCATTCTAAACAATATAAGAATGGCTCGGTTGACCGTTCCTTTACAATACCAGCAGGACAACTTTTTACCTACTTCGATTCAGATATACACCCCCAGACAGCATGAAAGTCTTGACTTACCTAGCTTTGTTTCTGCAGTTTCTAGAGACAGCGAGCTGCGACCGCGACGACAAACCTTGGAACGTCAAGCTGCAGGCCCGATCTACGAGTACCACAGCCCGTGGACAAGCCAATCGTTCCACAGCTGTCAACTTGCCGCTGGCTAATTATGTCGTGAACACTAACATTCAGTGGTATGGTACGGTCGAGGTTGGCACGCTGCCACAAGAATTGTATGAATACAACCTGACTTGTACACTTCAATGCTGACTTTTTCTAACAGTCGGACTCTCTTCGATCCAGGATCGTCAAATCTTCTCATTGGGAGAGTGGGCTGCTCGGGTTGCAGCAATCATACTTTGTTCGATCCGTCAGCATCTTCAACGTTCTCGCACTTGCCAGGCATTAATGCCTCTGTTCCATTCGATACTGGCGCAACCGCTGAACCTCTTGGATCGCCGGCGCCAGCTATCGGCAAAGTCGTGACGGATGTCGTTACTGTCGCCGGCATCTCGATATCAAACCAGGCATTCCTCTTATGCGACCAATTTTCACCGGCTTTGGATGAAGTCGATCTTGACGGTGTTTTCGGGCTAGGGCTACCCGGCTCAACCGGACTCGACCTCGACTCAAATGTCACCATCCACCACTGGCTCTGGACTGCGGCTGCGGCCGGCGAGGTTCCACAGCCAGTATACTCTTTAAACCTGAACGAAGCTAATCGTTCTGTGATGGAAGGCGAACTCACGTTGGGAGGAACTGACTCGTCCAAGTACGAGGGAGACATCCACAAAGTTGACTTATTTCTACCTCTTTCGCAAGCTGTTGCCGAATAGATTGTACACACGCCAAATTTCTACCTCAACCATCAGCTTGTAACGAATGTTTCTGGCCAACCACTAGTCTCCAATTACTCTGTTATGGATGCTGGTACTGCGTACATACAGGCACCGGATGTCGCCAGCACAGAAGCAATCTACTCTGCCATCAGCTCAGACATTGTGCAGATAGATGCGCTCGGTGCTTGGGGGGCATCGTGCGAGAAGATGGCAACCCTACAACCAATCCTAACGTTCACATTCGGGCTAGGTAACCAGGCCATAAATCTTACAGTGCCAAAAGAGAACTTCAATCTTGGACCATATGCGAAGAATTCAAGCTACTGCCAAGCTTTGATCCTCAGCCCACCCACTCCTCTTGAGGCTCCTGGCAGCATCTGGATCTTGGGCAGTCCACTTTTAATGGGACATTATACCGTATGGGATGGAGGTAACTTTCAGTTAGGATTTGCAGAATTGAGACGCGGTCTGGAAGGAAGCGTGTACAGTTTCGATCCGCTATCTGCGCCCAATACCAACGGATCGCCACCAGTTGCGACGGGTTCAGCAGTACTATGGGGGGTCCCTGCAGTAGCTTACCTACAGTCTCTGCTGTTCCTCCTATCGTACATCTCTATTGGGTAGAGGAAAAGGAGAGTGCCGGTCGCTTAGTGTGTAACATCACCACAATCTTTTGATGCAGTCTGACTAGTACCCAAGAAAGTACTAAGACGGTTCCCTCGAAACCTGTTGTAAAGAGAAAGCATAAGGAAAAATCATGTCGAGATATGTTTCACACATGCCATGCTCCAGGATTTCACCTCTTTTAGTCTACTTCCGTTTCCGCAGTAGCTGCTTAAGGATAGACATGTCTTGCAGTGCAAAGTTAACCGTAATCAAAAGAGAGCCACATACGTGATTACTATTTCCGATCTTCGATCAATTAGGGCAATATGCAATTATGAGAACGTGAGACGCTAAGATGTTAGGATAGCCGAAATTAAAGACTAGAAGGAAAGCAAAGTTTAGATCGAGAAAGCTTCTACCAAAGTCATGGAGCATTCAGGCAACCGTTTTATTGCATTTCTTGCTACAGCTTCGATTTCACTGCATCTTGTCGAACAACAGGACTGCCACATCTTCCACTTTGCCGGACACGGACACACAGACGCATCGAATTCCTCCAGGAGCTACCTGCTGCTCGACGATTGGCAAAAGGATCTGCTGACGGTGACCGACCTGCTCGACACCAACCTACGCTCAGGGTCACCGTTTTTTGCATATCTGTCTGCATGTGGGACTAACGTTAGCGGGGCAAAGAGCTCAAATCTAGTGAACACAATGATTCACCTCGTTAGTCCATCTCGGCTTGCTGGGTTTCGGCATGTGATTGGGACTCTTTGGAAAGTCGACGCTGAGTCTTGCGTTGCGGTAGCAGAAACGACCTACATGGTGATAGGTGACGAGGGGTTGGGCGATGTGTCTGTGAGTCTTGGGCTGCACGAAGCAAGCAGAAAGCTCCCCAATGACTGGTTTGAGAACAGTTTGGGGGTTAGAGCGTAGGGTGTCAGAATCAAAAGTACGCACCGACTTCGCGAGACATTCACTCGTGATTCGGGCGGAGCAATCAACGATCTGAATTCTGGGGAGTTTGAGAACCCTGTGATAGGCAAAGTACATAGCGAGGGTCGTGACCGTCACGGTCCGATGCATTGGATCCTGTATATCCGCTTTAGCGTTTAGTTAATCTGATGTCGGGAAGACAAGGTACTCGATGCGAACCGAGCGAGAGAAGATTACTTTAGCGTATGGAAGGTTACCAGCAGAGCCGTGCGTTGAGTCTAGAAGTGAGCATGCGGTATTGTATGACAACGACAGGATCGAGGGCCAGCGAGACAGGCTGGTCACCTGATAGCACACTTTAGGGTGTATTAGAAGAGAAAGAGAGCTGAGTGCAAAATGTACTAAAAACGTGAGGGCGACGCAATCTTGTAGTGAGGCATAGAGGGAAGCTCGAAGAGAGGTTCGAAAGGGGCGCACACGCTATCAGATGCAGCAAAACCACGATCCTCCCTGTCACCCAACATGGGCATAAAATTCATCTCTACAAAGGAAACCCCTGAATTTAAGACAATATGAGTGATTACGGAATTTGCAGTCCAAAGTTGATTGTGATACATGGCTGATTACGTCGAGGTAGAATTTGCTCTTCCGCCTGCGTAGTTCTCGTAGTGACAGGCAGCGTCGTTCCTAAGGAGACTATTGTTTTGCTGTAGGAGATAAGCCAGAATTTTCGGACGTCGTCTCGTAATCCCCTTCGCTGGTTTCGTAAGCCGAGGTGGTTTGGTGTGGGCACTTTCATACCCCTGCATTAGCTCTGCCGCGTCTTCGAGGTCGCTGAGACCGTACTAAGCGTTATGTTCTGGACCGTAGCCTAGCTAACGTACCAAATACTGAATGACCAGCTTGCTTTGGGTGGCTCAGCCTCACGCACGAAGAAGAGTAGCTAACATTCAATGTAGGCGCAATGTGTGAGAGAGAGAAGATTGTCGTCGAAGTGATCAGCAGTTAGTCATCAAGCTTACAGGTTGCAGATAGTCACAAGGTAGTAGTGACTAGAGAAGACTTATTTTCCGTTGCACCGTCGTCCAAAAGAGAATAGCAGGGGACGTTTGGTGAGCCCATGTCCTTAGGAAAGTTGACGATCTTGCTTATACGACTGTTCATAACATCAATATTTGCCTTAGTAAGGGATACAACGGGGCCGCCGATACTTTTGTCCATCTTGCTAAGGGGGAGGAAGTCGTTTTTGTAAGGAGTGAGATCGTGAGAGAAGTCGGACGAAGGATACGACTTCAGTCCAGTATGCTGAGGGTGTGAACGCAGAATCGTAAACTCTGTGATACAGTCCTTGCTCATCCTCACGATCACTACAGTATTAATCCCTGTAGAGGCAACCACCTTCTCTATTTTGCGGATGGTGTTGCTGTAGCTGAACATGCGGACGAATTCGACTGCAAATGGTGTAGATGAGCCAAAGTCGCCCTCATTGACAAGGCCAGCATCTGCAGAAAACACGCATACATTGTTGGACTCTCGTTTGAGGTACTTCATCGTTAAGGGAGCAATAATCGTGATCTTCATTTCCTGAGGGAGACGCGCCTTGATTAGATCGATGAAAATGTGCCCTACCGTGTCATGTTCAGGGGAGGGGGGCATTTTGAGAGCCAAGGTCGCACCATCCCAGCAAGAGCGTAATTTGTCTTCCCAGAACCCGCGAAGAGCTTGATCCTCCCGTAGGACTTCTGTAAGTTCAGTATACTGCTGATCGTCAATCTTGAACAGCGGCAAAGGCGTGGTTGCAACCTTGGCCTCGTACAAATCAAGGAGTATGGAAACTAGGCTTCCACAGCCTTGGCATTCCTCTTCGACTTGAAGTCCTGCCGTTTTGTTTGTAGATGTCAAGGTTGCGTAAGGTTTCTTTTGCAATCGCTATTCGCAATGTTGTGTTGTTGCAAGTTGTAGGAACACCCATTTACCTTTTGACTAAAATTAAGGATGCGAGCGTTAGCGCTTGGAAGCGGCCCAGGAAACACTATTAGCGTCTTGGCGTTAGCCCGTCATTCATACTGCTTTGAACGTCGGAACGACCACGAAGCATGTTATTGAAGAGAACGGCTGCAATGTTATGAGGAACATCCTGGCAGATGACAGGCAAGTGACAACTGAATTGCCTCGACATCCTGTGACTTATCAGGGCTTCGCAGGATCTCCTTGTCAAGCGCTTCAGTCAATATATGCCACCTATCTAACGACAGGATACTCACCTAGGTATTTATCATCGGTGCATACAGGCTGCTGCGGATCATGATCCAACACTACCCGGAGGAGCGAAGCACTAAAGCACGACCCATTCTATGTCAGGGGCTATGATGTATTAGGCCTATAGCATTCTGGTGGAGCACAAAACTTATATTCCTATTGTATCGTGAAGGGTATCCAGCTGGCGACTATTGCCTTATGCCTTTGCTCCGTCCTTTGCTAAAGCTTTCCTATCTATATGTTGTAAAGCAGTGTCCTTAAGAGGTCCTAAGCAGAGATTATAAGCTGTTTGCTTGCCCTTAGATGCCAAACGAGACAGCACTAATCACGCTTATCACGAGCTCACATGGATTGATGCCTCTAAATCTTCTCTCTCGTTAGGTAGCATTGTATGCGTTGCAGTTTAAAATCTACAACAGCCAGGGAGGCTGACTTCACTAGGCTTCCTAGCTCTAGGAATGGCGTAGTCGCAGTTTTAGAAAGATTGTATACCTAATCAAGCTTATCAATGTACTACATGTACTGCTAGGCCAGTAAGGGCCACGTAAGCAGGCCGTGCCGTTCTTGTCGCGAAACACGGACCGCTTGTTAGGTAGAAGACTGTTTCCTATCGTTGTCTAATTGTGTCCAGTACACGACTGCTACATGAAGTTGGTAGCGTGCATCATAGCGACGCCGAGTAGCTGTCTCCCTTTTAATATGCAGTAGTGAAGGCTCGTAAGGTCGTACCTGGACACTAAGGCAGCTCAGATCTGTTGAGCCTACCCCGCTTATATCTTCGCAATCACGTTGTATGCTAGAATTCGTGTATTAGACAAGTTTCATGCTGCTCTGGTTTTAAGCGCTACAAGCCCACGAGAAGGATAACGAGCAGTGACGTTAGTGCTCCTCGTTAGGGTGATTAGGATAGAAAATAGGGACAATGGCCCCCGTGTCGCATAAGCGCAGCAGAATGCATTAGGCCAATCGTGCGAGCGCAGCAGATGAGCAGGTCACGGCGCAACGAGGCGACAGCGGTTAGCGCAGACAGAATAGGCGGGTTGAAGGGTCGGTCAGAGACGCCTGTCGCAATGGTTAGCTATAGTTCTAAAGGACAATCTAGCAAAAACAGTAAGGTGGTCACCTTCATGAGGATGCACACATTAGAGGTGATATAGGCTCAGAGCCATAGCTACAAAGCATCTAGCACGTGAATGGTAAGCAAAGCACCAGAAATAAGCAGACGTGAGAGTACAGGAAAAAGAGCAAGTCAAAGCGAGGCCAAGCGGCTGGATGCTTTATGAACGCTGCATAAGCACAGGCCACCGGAGCGTTCTGGGCAAGCATCCACTTCCTGATGCAGATACATACATTTCCTGTAGCGGAATAACCATCAGGCGAACAACACGAATGGCTGCGGGTTTGAGAATGTTGAAGCAAACACGGCTTGAGTCAAGCGCCAACAAATGTCATCAGATATTCTGCCTGATGAATTTTATGCAATGCTCTTGTACCGGTATCAATCTAGAGCACAACGTTATGCGTCTAAGCGAGCATTGAACCAAATTTAGATACATGCTGCCGAAGCATACGTGTTTATTCATGAAATAGATCTGTAAGAAACTTTTCAAGACACTATTGATCAATCTACTCTCTTATCATAAACATCTCGTTAACCACATTGAGTGCATTGATGCAACATTGTGGCAAAAGCTATCATGAACAATGAATCACGAACGGTCTGAGGCATTCGTGCTTTTGTGACAGCTCTTGAGAATGATTCGTTGCCGAGCACAGAGTGGGTATTTCAGTGGTTAGCTTACTGGAAGAGCGATTTACCGACAACCGCAAACTGAAAACATGAGCTTTGGAGACTGTAGATTTGTTTCATAAGAAGGATACTTGCGAGATTCTCGGTGCATTGGTCAACGATGTTGGCTTAGGCTTGGCATGGTTCTCGCTTGAGACTTGCGCCCGAAGTCGTCCCTGCATCGGGTAATTTAAGCCCCAAGCCAATCCCGCCTAATTCTCGAGTCAATCCAACATCACCACAATACCAGACCATCTATGGGTGAGGTCCAAGCACGTCGCTTATACATGTTTTCCTGGTCTACATCAACGTATTGTCGAGAACGTTTCTTTTCGCACATGACCGAAACGTTAGCCTCAGTTGTTATGGAGATATGGTCTCTGTGACGAAACCTATGCCCAGCCAATGGACCTGCTCAACCTGTATCCACTCTTCCTTTCATGCAACTGCCTTCCACTTATCTTCCGATGTCGCATTGATTCTGGATGCCTTACATCAGGTAAAGCATCTTACTGTAACCTTGAAACCGAAAGCAGACATAGAGGGGCGCAGAATCAGCGCATTCTGCAAGTGCTAACTACGTGGACGTTTCATTATGGGGCTAGGAGCGAGATGTAGTAGTGAAGCGGACGATCAGTCCTGCATGTTCGCTTAAAGGATTCTTAGCGCGGTCCCCGGAAAGTACCATGGCTGGGTCAATGTCATGCACTTCTCATGGGTCCTTCTGACCTTGTGATGAAGGCGGTATGGGGTGGATGCCATTGGCGAGTTTGGATCAGAGGAATATCATCCTTGTGTTGGGCTGCAGAACAGAAGGAAATTTAGTCGTTGAATCACTTGCTATCAGGACTACCGCACCTGGCAACCTCGGAATGCTATCCGTTGGTGCGCATAACAATAACGAAGTTGGTGCAAATGGCCTTAGTGGTCCGCCTTGGCAGCATGTTCTGAACCGTCACCTAGACGCTTCACGGGGTATAAATCCAGTCTCCTTTCCCTCACTTTTCTTTAAACTCGTCAGCTCATCAGGAAATCACAGACCACCAAAACCTCAATAACTAAAATAACGTTTACCAATCACCATCTCCTCCAGCAAAATGCAGTTCAAGGGCATTTTTGTTACCGCTGCTGCGCTTTTCTTCGCCAGTGGAGTCATAGCAACCGCTGCCGATCCATGTAAAATGCCCAACGATACCTTTAGAGACGATGCAATTTTGCTAATACCTTCTCTTTTCTTGCAGATGCTGCATGTCAATGCCCCAACAACTGCTCTCACAAGACTGGTGATTCCTGCGCATGGGATGATGGAACCCCTGGAACTGGCCTACACTCCGGTCGTAAGTATTCCCCTAGATTCAACATTGAGTGGAGTGGCAGACTGATAGCAACATCGTAGATTGCTGGGGGAGCCCTCTGGTTTGCTCTTAGATAGTCCAGCGCTTGTCAAACATCTCTGGACTTCAGCTATCAATCATTAAACGCTGAGATGAGAAATCGTGTGGATGACAAGATGGGAACTTGACGGAGGAAAAAATAGAGATGATACGTAAAACATCGTTATGTACGGCAATATACTGACTTCTTAAATTTTGCAACCACTCCTTCGATTACTTAACAGCTCATGTTCGAACCATTTGATAACTCATCACATTGAATTCGAAGTCGCGCATTCCAGCAGTATTTATACACAATTCTGAATAATTCTCTATACAATTACAGTGAGATTCAATTGCATTGTGAACTCGTCGTAGAGGATCAAAAGTGTCAGTACCCGGCAGCACATGTACACATACTCATGAGCTGCATGTCACTGTGCTAGACCCATTCCCGATTCTCGAGAAATCCGCCCAAGTTGGCTGATCATCCAATCATGCATCTCTTGAGAAACACGCTTCTCTTTTGCAGCCAGTGATAACGCAACAAACACCGAAGTCCCCCCGTATATCGTCATCTGGTTGGTCTCACACTCAGGATCCTGGTCTATATTCATCTCTCGGCTGAGAAGGAAAGGAATGCTATAACAAAGGTCTTCAGACATCTTTGCGATGATCCGTATTGCATTTTCTTCAGATAGGTAGGTCTCTTCTTTCATCGCATGATTCACCTCTGCAGTTAACCTTGCATAGCGAATGACATACTGGTTCGTGATGATTCGGACTTTCCTGTAACAGTTCCAGACCGCCACGGCAACGTGACAAGAGTACAGGTCAAAATGACTGAGATCGGCAGGGGTCCTGAAATTCCTGCGGTGGAAAACATATCGTGAATTTAGTGTCGATGGCCAAGCTGCTAAAAGGTCGTCAATGCTAATCAATGATTGATAGGTTTCTTCAATGGTCAGCATTTCAGTCCCATGGTCAACTGATATGAGATCACACAATGCACTCGTAATTTCTAAGATTGCCAATTCGGATTGCGCTTCGACGTGATAATACCTCCAACCACGACGCATGAGATCTCTAAGATCGCAAGGCACTGTTGTCTCGCAATGTAGGCAATTCGATACCTATCATGTGTCAGATCAGATTGAACTCAGGTAGGTGGCGTGACATACGATTCGGCCTACGAGACGCATAAACATGCCTCTACCAATGTCGGAGTGAAATTGCTCCTCCCCACGCAGAATAAGCAGTTGTGCAGCACCCGATAAGTGAGCAGAGCGGCGAGGGCTGTTACAAAATCCGCCCAGAGCAATTGAC
This sequence comes from Polychaeton citri CBS 116435, assembly GCA_010093785.1. NCBI lineage: Eukaryota > Fungi > Ascomycota > Dothideomycetes > Capnodiales > Capnodiaceae > Polychaeton > Polychaeton citri. The sequence continues at coordinate 29,336 of MU003838.1, forward strand.
TAGTCATGACCCAAGTGTGAGAAACAGTAAGACGATGGCGATCCATAAGGCCAAAGCATACCTCATGTAGAGATAGGAGCCACACTGTAGCAAGCATCTCATCTGATTTAGCACTCTCGATGTCAGTGAGGAGCCCTGCGCTGAGACGAAGCACCCGGGAGTATTGGCGAGCGGCAGCTGTTATGAATGATCGGTCATTAGACATCCTCGCAATGAAGATGAAGCCTAAAGAGGTGACCATGCTCGCCAACAACTCATCGCTCCGGACGTGCCAACGCATAGGCGAGACAAAGTCGTAGTCGTAATCAGCAAATCCTGCGTTGGGATTGCAATACTCTTTATAAAATACGCAAGAAGCAGCTGAAGAAAGGGTGTCCGCCTGGTCGGGAAATTGGCGAGGCAAGGTAAGGCCACTACGTGATTCCCTTCTACGCATGCTTGCGGCCACAGTCTGTGTCTGATCTAGTACACGCAGCGCTTCCGGTTCCTGGTAACCAGAGCAAACACGGCCGGCTCTTTTGCATTGTGCACACATTGGCCGTACAGCGTTACACTACTAGGATGTCAGTAAGTTAACATGCTTGTGGGATGCGGAAGCAGACTAAGGATTGACGGACTCGTGTTTTCCTATTTCTACACTCGGCGCATGCCTTACTCGGTTTTCCACGGTAGACCATCAGATACGTTGGATAGTGAGAATGTTTCAAGACATGCCTCGGTATTCCTAAGCATGAGTAAACTCGGTTAGGCAAGGTTGGATATATACCGCTTCGAATACTGTCAGTGTAATGCAACGCCTTTGATTAGCTAACTTCGGGTACATCCGAGTTTTAGCCGAGCTCGCAGTATCTAAGCCGCGAAGGATCACGCCGACATCGCTAGGTACCCAAATTCAAAGATGAGGACGTGTATGACACGAAGGATACCGATTCGACACTCTGACTTTAGTTTAGCCACTTTCCTACCATTTCTAAAGCTATACAGCTGTCTAGCTTCGCGTTACTTTTATTGTCGCACCGACAAGGTCACATGCGTTTTGCCGATAGTCCTGGCGTCTTGCTCACGTAAGCTCAAAAGAAATCGCACATGGCCTAGCATCGAGATTGCGAAGGCTACGTCTCACATGAAATCGTCCAGAAAATCCTCATCCCTATCCTGGTTACTCGACTCGGCCACATTATCATCCGTGTGTAGCTCGTCATACATGTGGTCTTTCTGCCACTTGATCTTTGCACGCTCCTCTGCAATAATCGCATCTTGTTTCTTCTGTCTTCGGTATTAGTATTGGATGGCACTTGCAGTCCAGAAGCAATCGATCCCCATACCTTGTCCTGAGCCTGTATCCTCTCCCTCTTCCTCAACTCCTTCTCTCGATCCGCCTTCTCAGCCCTCAGATCTGGGTGCTTCTCCACCTTGGTCTTGTTCAAGCGGTTGACGATTGCATTCTCCCTCTTCTCAACATACACCCTCTTGACCAGCTTGTTGTCCTTGAAGCCCACCTGTCCGGTGGCCATGGCGCCGCTCTTCTTCAAGTTGCTCCAAGGCGTATATATGACAGTGATATTGTCCCTCTTGTTTCCCTCGATCGAATTGGCTTTGGTCAGTTGACCGCAATCGACAAGGAGCGGCTCTGAGATCGAGTCCCATGTCGAGCCTTCGGGCAGTCGGAGGTAGATATGAGCGGAGGAGAGGTTGTCAACGTGGAACCAGACATCCTCTGGCCAGCCATGGGCTATGAGGTCCTCATCTCTACAGCTGTGAGCATAATGCAATAGAGAAGACCAGCAGGCCGAGAGGGGTGGAGGCGCATACTCTCTACCTTGTCCTTGCCAACGTAGATGAAGGCCGCAGGTTGTTCCACGTTACTAGTAAAGTAGAAGACCATGATTACTATAAGCCGGAGGCTGCTTCGGAAGCCACTTGTCTTCGTCTGGTCGATCGCAGGTCTACCAAGACTGTCGCGCAATATTTGGTTGACTAGCGATTGCACTCTCTGAGCCTATATGAGGGGTCCGCCAAGATTTTCTACGACGCTCGGGCCCAATCATATTGAAACTCACTTATCCGATCTGGTCAATCAAATGTAACTTGTAAGGTGTCAGCCCCCTTTGATAGACAATTGACATATCTTCCAGAAAGCAAGCTTGTAATGGCACTCGGTATCAAGTGGGCATCAGCACTCTTGGTGGTATTTCTCTCTGTGCTGACAGCCGACATAATGGGGTACTTCAAGAGGAAGAATCACTTCGATGTTGATGGCAGGGTACGTTACGGAATCGATCGTTATGCAGAAAGGTCGGAGTGTTTGCTGAATGAAAGCACCAGACGGTTCTCATCACAGGCGGGTCGACTGGCATGGGGAGGGCGCTGGCTAAGTTGCTTGCTTCGAAAGGCGCAAATGTAGTCATCGTAGCGAGGACACAGAAAAACCTTGACGAAGCGTTGGAGTACATAAAAGTAGGTAGGGTTCGATACCTCGTGGTGGTGTTCACATTTCTGACCTCTCTCTTCCGGTTGTAGCCAGCTGCAAAATCGCCTGGAAGCCAGCGTTTCCACGCCATCAGCGCAGATGTAACCTCTGCGGTGGAAAACGAGCGTATTATTACAGAAGTCACGGAATGGAACAACGGCCAGCCAGCGGACATCGTATGGGCAAATGCCGGCGCCTCATATCCCGCACTTTTCCTGGACACGCCACTGGAGACTCTAAGGGCCCAGATGGATATTAACTACTGGGCAGCAGCCTATCTTGCACAAGTGACACTCAAATCTTGGCTAAAACCATTTACCTCTTCTTCTACAAGCGACAATGCCTCAGCTGTCAAGCCACGGCACTTTCTCATCACCTCTTCCTCCATTGCCTTTGTAGGCCTCGCAGGCTATGGGCCGTATGCTCCTGCGAAAGCGGCTCTACGTTCTCTAGCTGACTCTCTGCGGTCCGAAGTCAATCTATACAATGGCGCGCGACGTAGGGACCCGTCGATTGCTACAGCAGATGTCAAAATCCACTGCGTCTTGCCTGGCACCATCAATACTCCTGGCCTCGCAAACGAAGAGAAGACCAAGCATGAGATCACTAAGATCCTTGAATCAGGCGACCCAGTGCAGACCGAGGACGAGGTTGCGGCTGCCGCCGTTAAGGGCCTAGAGAGGGGCGGCTATTTGGTCACGACGCAGATCATGGGGCATGCCCTACGCGTGGGTGCACTGGCAGGCAGTCCAAGAAACGGGTGGGGTATCATTGACACTCTGTTCTCATGGGCAGTGAGCATAGCTTGGCTGTTTGTCGGGCCAGACTTGGACTCGAAAGTGGTGGCCTATGGCAAGCAGAACGGGATCAATTCGAAATGATCTGATAGACTGCGAGAGATCTCTATGATGCAACATTCACAGAAAAGTGTAGAATAACATAAGCTTGCCCATGACAAACAAGTGGGACTGCACTTTGTGCATGAAGAGGCGCAACATCAAAATTGGTTGTAGACTCGGTGTCATTGTAGTTTTCGCCGCTTTCGCTGTGTTGCTTGCGTAGCAGGATGTGTGCACAAGCACTCAAGATGAAGCAACTTATGCAGCGAGTCCTGGTTTTTCAATTCGACAGCAACTCACTTACTAGAAACCCATGTCTACATAATGGTGATGAAGGAGATTTGATGTGGAAAGCCGAGAATTGGAAATGGCTTAGGGGAAAAGCACAGACTTCACCTGAAGACGGAGACACGTGGCTTGACGCCTTTGCGTTTGAGGACATCATCAATTTGGCGTACGCCACTGACTGCAAATAGGCGCACAAAATACGAACAGCCATTGTCCTTTTTGCCGAATGAAGACTTTTGTAGGCTGAATCTGCTGAAAAGCTTTCGCGTTCAAGCCTTCAGGCCATAGTAACATACATCCACATAAGGACCAATATGGAAGCTCATAACGCCGCCGTGCAAGCCATCTCGGCGCAGATGAAATCTTTCTACGACCGCAAAGCGGCCTTCCGCAACTACCATGGCTCGACGAACAGCACGCGGCAATACAAGGTGGATCGCAGCAAGATGGTCGACACCAGCGCGCTCACGCACGTCATCAGCACTGACCGGGAGAAGTCGACGTGCCTCGTCGAGCCAAACGTGCCCATGGACCAGCTCTTTGATGAGACTTTCCCCCATGGCCTGATGCCTCCAGTCGTGATGGAGTTTCCTGGTATCACCGTCGGAGGTGGATTCGTTGGGACCGGGAGCGAGAGCTCGGGTTTCCGGTATGGATTCTTCGACCGCACGGCCGTGCGCATTGAGATGGTGCTGCCCGATGGGGAGATAGTGACTGCGTCACCGAACGAGAGGTCGGATTTGTTCTATGGCGCAGCTGGGACCTTCGGGACGCTAGGGGTGTTGACTTTGGTTGAGATCCAGCTCATCCCTGCGAGGCCTTATGTGGAGTTGACGTATCATCCCGTGAAGGACTTTGCTGGCGCTCTTGAGCTGATCAAGCGAACTACGTCTGATGAGTCGATCGACTATGTTGATGGCATTACATTGGCACTCGATCGTACAGTTGTCATAAGCGGGAAACTCACAGAAACAGTGTCTGCAAATGGCAGGATCCAAACGTTTGGTCAGGCTCGGGACCCTTGGTTCTATATCCACGTGGAAAGAACGACGAGAAAAACAACAGATCCAGTAAAGGTGTACGTTCCGACGCGGGATTATCTCTTCAGATACGACCGTGGTGCCTTCTGGATGGGCTCATACGCGTACAAATACTTCCTCACGCCATTCAACCGCGTCACCCGCTGGGCGCTTGACTACTTCATGCACACTCGTGTTATGTACCAGGCGCTACACGCTTCCGGCCACGGCTCTGAGTACATCATCCAGGACCTCATGCTTCCCTTCAGCACTGCGGAGAAGTTTGTTCAGTACATCGACCAGCAATTCGGGTTCTACCCTTTGTGGCTGTGTCCCCTCAGAAAAGGCTCAAGCATCGCAATGGACCCAAAACTCCTTAGCAGCGAACCGTCTTCCAACGAAATGTTCCTTAACATTGGCGTCTGGGGCCCGTGGCCAAAGAGGTACCCTCGGTTCATACAGGACAACAGAGCGCTCGAGCAGAAAGTCCGTGAACTAGGTGGTATCAAGTGGCTATACGCCCAGACGTTCTACACCTTGCAGGAATTCTGGGATATCTATAATCGTCAGTGGTACGAGCAGTTGCGGGAGAAATACCATGCAGATCATCTGCCTTCGGTCTACGATAAAGTTCGAGTCGACGTGTCGAGGTATGGGGAATCGGAGGCGACGTGGCCTGGTTGGCTTCGGAACAGGTTCTGGGAGACCTGGCCGGTCAGCGGCGTCTATGGCGTACTTACCACGTTGTGGGAGAGCGATTTTCTACTAGCGAAATGAATGCCATGCTGAATGAGAACAACTTGTAGTGGGTTCGGCTGCTCGTAGGCATTTCCTCTCAACGACGTCGGGTCCTACGGGCATTACAGTCGGTATCGTCTCGTCCTCGGATTCGGGCACCTTGTCGTGGCAGTATAGCGTGGTATGACCTGCGAGCTTTCCGGCTTCGAGGTGCCTCCTTGCCGTCGACTCCAACCAACATACTCCGCCAGTTTCCAGCAGTCTAAAGAGCCTAACTTCTTTGATGAGAAGGGCCGATGTTGTGGTACAGCACTGGTGCCCAATTAATCAATATGCGAATGCCTCAGACCATAGACGACAGGACGGCGGCAGTAAATAGACGCTGGAAGCAGGTGTTTAGGGTTTGGTACTAGCATCTGGGGTACCGAAGCGCGGGGTAGTCGCCATACCGGATGCGGACTATAGCACCACCCGCGCCCGACGGCATCCAATAATGACCAAGCACGCGAGCAGCAGACCTCGAGGTCTCTTGATTACACCTGGGCAGCTCACAGGTCACGGGGCGTAGCTACGGACTTAGGGCATCCCAAACCACCTATCGTCAAAGTCCCCGCAACGGGGAGGTCCCATCAGCTCCCTCACACGACACCTGGAACTCTCCGTAGCAGCAAGACAAGCATGAAGCTATGGCAATGGACAACAGCGAGCATTCCAGGGACCCCTTCGACAGCCCCTCCTTCCTCCTCCCTCCCCTTACAAACTGAGCCTCTTCCATCTTCTTCTTCTTCCTCACACTCTTCCCCCTCCAGAGCGTACCTGATTGCCCTGCTTCTGCCTCCCAATCTCCATCATACCGTCCGCAAAGCCCTGAGAGCTCTCAGAACTAGATAGTCTTCTGTGTGTCCCCCGTCTCACCAACACATCCACAATGGCCGCCGAAGTGCAAAACTCTACCGAGCCTCTAAGCAAGGTCGACTCTGCCGTCTCGGATGCTCCAGCCTCGCCAAGCGAGAGCAAGATCAAGCACCGGAGAACAAGCAGCACTGTGAGTGGTGTGTTCAACATCAACGACCTTGGTAAGTCGTCTCCAGGTGTTCCTACAGCATGCTTGCTCGAGATTGGCGGTTGCAGGGCTGACTTGCCGCGCAGAGAAGGAGGGCGTCGAGCTCAAGATCGCTCCTGAGACACAGAAACTTAACTGGTATGTAGCATGCCATATGCTAGCATCTTCAAGGCTGCTGGGATTTTGGAATCCAGTCCATGAAACGGTTTGCTGACAGACTCTATCACAGGAAGCTGAACAGCTCCCCATCAACAATTGAAGAAAAGGAAGTCCTTAAAAAGCTCCTCTGTACTCCACCTGTCAAGAGAATCGACCTGCACTGGCCACTAGGGTTGGAGGTCACTGCCAGGAACCCAAAGGGTGTGACAATCAAGGATGCCGTAGACGCCATTTACAAGCAGTTCAAGAAGAAGGTCGGTCCACCCTGCAATTGCAAGATACTCCCCAAGAGAAGATGCCCAGGACTAACCACATAACCGCTTCAGGCCGACGATGAGCTCGATAGCCCTTACCTTGCCGGCTTTGAGTGGGACCGGGATGAATGTTATACCAAATTCATCGTACATCAGAAGAAGAGTGGCGAGGCGCCGGCTAGCAGCGGCAAGAAGAAGAAGGGCAAGGGCGGTGATGACGCATAGTCAGCCTCTTAATGTGATGAGCACTAGCTCCACCAACGGCAACAGAATCCGTTGTAGCAGCCGGCCACCCATGATTGCCGCTCGTTTCGATCATATCTCGGTGGCGCAGGCATAATCAGCTGTCTCTGTCTTTTTTTTTCTCTCATTCAAAGAGCATGACTCAAGCAGAATCAGTTCCTCTGATCGCATGGCGGATGAGAAGATGGGAACCGCGGGCGCCATCCATGGATGCATTGCTGGTGTATCTGATAGACCATCGCCGCTATTGATGATAGAGAATACAATCATTTTCTCGAAGTTTTCGATTGGCACCGTGCTTGCACGTCTCCAGAGTGCGGTATGGCTCCAAGTATGTTCATTGCACAATTGTGTTTCTCACGCGTGCTGGAGGCAAGCGACCACTATTGAATTGGTGAATGCTAGCAAAATGATCTGTGATCGTAATCGAGCTCATCTCCTGGAAGGCAATCGAGTGTAGCACACTGCCTGCAGCGTCACAGCCACAGGCTCGTACTTACGCATTGAGGCAGTGAAAATGCCATCTAGAGAGATTGACTCAAGACTCATGCTAGCACTTGACAATAATGGGACAACAAATGTGTAGACATACTCCAACAGCATGTCAAGATTGACTTTGAAGATGGCGGATGCTCTAATTGCGAAGTTTAGTGCCACTGTTACAGACTCACATGTGGGTAATCATGTAGAGTATGCCAATCCTGCCTGTCGTGCGTAGATTGGGATCATTTCAAAGGGGAATTCAGCCACGAAATCGATTGTGAGTCGAGGTGTTCCATAAGAGTTGGTGAAAAGCATTTGTGGTAAGGGTAGACCGGAGTGGTTATCATATGATTAAAAGAATTAACATAAGGTATTAGCTTGCTGGCAGTCTTTGTATGTAACGGTGTGTCAAGAGTAGCTTGGTTTGAAGGGTACTTGGTGTGCAAAGTCTCTGTGAAGTCACCGTAATTGAGCGTTTTCACACTCAGTTGGTCTGCAAAGCAGCTGTAGATCGACTGCGTTTATGTAAGCACGCTGTTTTGAAAACTACGCGTCCGAGATTCTAGGCTTGTATCGAGGTTGGCGATAAGAAAGAGATGATGAAACTACGACTATTATTACTACTCTAACTACATTAAGGTGACTACGCTGTAGGTCTGAGGCACATTCCAGACCCAGTTGGTATTACAGAAGGCATAGAGACTGTTTTCTCGCTCTTACCTGATCAATTGGGTGGAGCATTCCTCTTATAACGTTCGCATCAGCAAGCCAAACGCTATCAAACTCAACATTCAACTGAAGACTCACAATGGAGAAACGCGCAAGCATACCACCAGGCCTCCCAAAGCCAAGCCCAACCGTATCATATTGGCAGGATCCACCATCTGATATTGCAGGCCTTCGGACCACCTCAAAACTCCCAACGTCGGCAGACTACATCATCATTGGCTCAGGCATAAGCGGCGCCTGCATTGCCCACAACCTCCTGTCCAAAAAGCCCAATGCCTCAGTCCTGATGCTGGAAGCTCGCACGGCATGTAGTGGAGCCACAGGCCGCAATGGAGGCCACACAAAAGCCGCTTCCTACAGGAGCTTCCTCGAGCATGAGCGTGAGCTGGGTCTCGAGGAAGCCGTCAAGATCGCCAGACTGGAGTATGAAAATATCATTGCCACGCATAGGCTGGCGAAGGAGTACGGGATCCAGTGCGACTCCAACCCCTGCCAGACTGTCGACATTATCCATTCGCAGACCCAGCTGGACGAGGGGAAAAGGGCAATTGCGAGGATGCGGCAGGTATTGGGGGAAGGGGATCCAGCTGCCAAGTATGAGATCCTAGAGGATGCTGAGGAAGTCGAGAGCAGGTTCTTGACGCCTGGTGCGTTGGGTGCTTTCACCTACTTCGCAGGATCTATCAGTGCGTATGCTTTTGCCATTGGGATGTTGAAGGTCTCCTTGGAGCAAGGCCTCAATCTCCAGACGAATACGCCAGCTCACAGCATTGAGCGGAAGGGAGATTTGTGGGAGGTGAAAACGTCACGAGGCATGGTCTCTTCGCCGAATGTGATACTAGCGACGAACGGATATACTGCACATCTCCTGAAGTCTATGCAAGGTGTGATAGTACCGTTGCATGGACAGGTCGTTGCACAAAGACCCGGTAGCAGATTACCCAACGGCGGTAGCTTAGATTACACTTATTCTTTCATTTACGAGAATGGGTACGAGTATATGATCACTCGCCCTCCCGGCTCAAGACACGAGGGTGATATGGTGATCGGCGGTGGTCTTGGCAAACTTCCAAATGATGGCGAGTCGCAATATGGCAATACTGATGATACGGCCCTGAGCTCCACCATCACGTTCTACCTTCGCGATTGCACAGCCGACTACTTTGGAGACAACTGGGGTGAGGACCATCCACACGGTCGGGTGAGGAAGGAATGGAGCGGGATTATGGGGGCTTCCGCAGACGGTCTACCCTATGTCGGTTCAGTCCCAGATTCCCCTGGTCTTTGGATGAGTGCTTGCTTTAATGGACATGGCATGGTGTGGTGTCTCAAATCTGCCGAAGCATTAGTAGCAACGCTGGTTGGCGATCGGGCAGAGCAGATCGTCATTGACCGCTGGTTTCCACGATCAGCGAGGCTTACAAAAGAGAGGATGAGCAGGAAGTTTGGCGGTAGGGTAGATCTCAAGGTACCAGGAGAGGCGAAGTTCGGTGTCCGCAGTCGACTGTAAGCATGAATGACTTCCATGAAGCCAGTCAGTACACTTGGCTTTCTTTCCTATATAACAGCGGTCTTCACCTTCAGGTCGACTTTCCAGGAGGTCAATCTTTCACGACTATCGACGAGAAGAGATCAGGGAGCTTTCTCAATGGACCAAGCATATAGCGTAGCAGAAGTGTACCCCGGAATCGTGCTTGCGGACCTGAAACCTGTTCTGTAGAGCTTCTGCAGTGCTTCCATGCATAGTATTATCACTCGTCAAACAACCATCAGCCCAATTCGGGGATGGATCTACCGACCTTGCACCGCTTGTCTGCAGCTCATATTGCACATACTCCCACAGCACATGCACTTGTGAACTATGCGCTGCGTACCTATCTCACCAAGTACTCACTCGATGGCTCATAGAATGAACCGGCGCGCCCTTCGCCCACAATCCGCGCCTTGGCATGAAGTACCCCATTTTGCTTACCCCAGATCAGCCCCGCTCTGGGGTAAGCCGGGTTTGGAGACAAGATATGCTGCGGGTTAATTCTGACCGGCTCGTTGTTCTATGGTCCTACTACTGCATCATACGAGTCATCAATGACACGGTACTTGTGAAGCAAGGGTCTTGTATGTTGCATCTACATCTGGCTCTCTCGTCTAGTGACACGTACTATCTATGTGCCCACACGCTATGCTGCTCCCGTGGGTCTGCTGGCGGTACATTGCGCTCTCAGGCTGTTTTAAAAGATGGTTAGTCGCCGTAACTTGTAGATGGAATCTGGCAACTCCTCCAATAGCCTCATCCTGTATACCTGAGCGTTTACCATTAATCGTTTTGCCACAATGCGTCTTCTTAGGAACCTTAAGACTAGCGACAACAACCGGACGAAGGCTGCCGAGCTGACTCTTCGTCAGTCCATATATCCTATCACTCTCATAACGATCCTGTTCTTTCTATGGGTATGTGATTGAGCACTACAGAATATGCAGTGCCCACACTGATCTCCTTTCCAGGGTTTCTCTTACGGCCTCCTTGATACCTTGAACAAACACTTCCAAGAAACTCTCAACATCAACAAGGCCCGCTCCTCCGGCCTCCAAGCTGCTTACTTTGGCGCATATCCCATCGCTGCCCTTGGTCATGCAAACTGGATCCTCCGCCACTATGGCTTCAAGCTTGTCTTCATTTGGGGGCTTTTCCTCTACGGCGTCGGCGCCTTGATCGCATGGCCTTGCATACTACACCGTTCTTTCGGGGGGTTCTGTGCCGCAATATTTGTGATCGGCAACGGTTTGGGCGCTCTTGAGACCGCTGCCAATCCATACATCACCATCTGCGGTCCTCCCAGATACTCGGAAATCCGTATCAACATCTCACAGTCGTTCAACGCCATCGGGACGGTCGTCGCGCCTGTTCTAGGATCCTATGTCTTCTTTACCGGGACTGGAGCGACTGTAGCGGAGCAGGAAGCCTCCCTACGAAACGTCCAATGGGTGTACCTAGCCATTGCCTGTTTTGTCTTCCTCCTGGCAGGCGTGTTCTTTTTGTAAGCCACCTTGCGCCACCTTCCCATCTCTCCTTACACGAGACGGATTGGCTAACCCATCCAGCTCCAACATACCCGAAATCACAGACGCAGACATGGCCTTCCAAGCCGAGGAGACCCATGCCGGCACTGACGTCAAGCCTTTCTGGCAACAATACCGCCTGTTCCACGCAGCCTTCGCCCAGTTCTGCTACACTGGGGCCCAGATCGCCATCGCAGGCTACTTCATCAACTACGTCACCGAGACTCGCAAAGGCACACCCTCAGCGACTGCGTCCCAGTTCCTTGCCGGCGCGCAAGGCGCCTTCGCAGTTGGCCGCTTCTTCGGCGTCTTCTGCATGAAGTTCGCCAAGGCACGCAAGGTCTTCCTCGTTTTCATGACGGGCTGCATCATCTTCATCGCGCCCAGTCTGGGTGCCAAGGGGAACAGCGGCATGGCAATGTTATACATAACACTATTTTTCGAGAGCATCTGCTTCCCGACTATCGTCGCTCTAGGCATGCGCGGCTTGGGCAAGTATTCGAAGAGAGGGTCTGGGTTCATCGTTGCTGGCGTTAGCGGTGGCGCCGTCGTGCCCCCAATCTTAGGTGCGGTTGCGGATGCGAGGAGCACCGCTATCGCTATGGCGGTGCCGTTGTGTTTCTTCATCGCGGCAGAGACGTATGCGATAGCGGTCAACTTCGTCCCAGCGTATGTCACCGTCGTTGACAAGATCGGCGGTGCCAGGATTGGCATCGATACGGCGGGTCCGCGTGATGAGGAGAGCGGAAACGCAGGCGAAGGGACGTTGGACGAGAAAGGCGGGATTGAGAGGGTTCATAGTGTTGAAAATGGGGGCACCGTACTGCCAGGAAAGATGTGATGGCGCAGTGTTATCCGAATGCTATGATTTGACGAGTGCTAAATAGGAGCGCTGTCCTCATACTACGTGATCGAACCCCAAGAGAAATTTGCCAATGGTAGGCAAAGCTCTCATAACTAAGACCGAAGGTTTAATATCAATTGAGATGAAATTTCTCGCGGTGGATGCCTGTTCAGGCAGAGAATCATGTGTAAAGCCAAGCGCCCATCAAATCCAATAGAAATGCTAGTAATATAACCATGGTACATCCCAATAAGCTGCACAATACGATCCATTCAACAGTGGTCAGGCCAGCCTGTCCACGGCGCACCACAAGACGACCCAGCTATCATCTTGACTTGCCATCGTCGCTAGCACCTGTAGCATCATCAATAAGCCCGCAAGCGAACTCAGCTACCGTCAAGGCACCCTCAGCCAGAGGTGGCAGCTCGAAGCCGCCCAGCAAGGTCGAGATGGGATCCAAGAAATCACTACAGCTGAAGGGGCCTGGCTCCTCGCTTTTGGCACTTAGCTTAACCTGGCCCATGACCTTGCCATCGGGGTCATACGTCGTCGCCTGCATGTAGTTGGCAAGTCTGCATTGGGTGAGGTCAATCTTGCCGCAGTCGAGCGCGATGGCTGGAGTTTCTGGATTGCGGCCCGCCAGGCGCATGCTACGCTTGGCGTCGTTCATGCACTGTGTAACGGATTCAGTGGAGCAGGTGGAGGTTTGCAGTAGGGCAGCGTTGATGGACTCGATCATCGCATCCATCATTGCCTGGTTGCCGTCCGTGAAGCCGTCCATGGTGAACTCGCCGGTTGACATCGTGGTGTGGCCAGCGCTGTTCTCCGTCTTGAATTCGAATTCCTGAGGTGAGCCGCCGTCGCAGCCATCAGACCCACAAGCGGCGCTGAAGACGTCTTTAAGTGTGCTTTGATCTACGTCGCCGACAAGGAACTAAAGGGCTGTTAGAACATATCATATTAGTAGAAAGGTCAGTAGAACTTACATCACTCGAGCCAGCATTGACCCTGATGTGCCAGGTCGGTGTGGGGGCAGGTGTCTCCACACTGACAACCATAGTAGTAGTGGTTCCAACGGCACATTCGTAGGAAGTATTTCCATCATCGCCAACGACAGTGTTAATACCGGCAGTCCATCCATCATTGCAGGCACAGGCAATTGTTGCCGGGAAGGCTTGGCCGTCGAGAGTAAAGGCATCCTCGCTAGTAAGAGCACAGCTTGTGATGGGTGCTGCAGTGGTTGTTGGCTCGCCCACTGTGGTAATGTTATTGAACTGTCGGCCTGCAAGGGCACCTCGGCGTTTTGGTAGCGGTGCTGGCGTTATGCCGGGTTGTGGTGCTGGCATGGCACTGGCTAAGCTGGCTAGGAGAGCGAAGCCGCTGAGCCATCGGAAAATTGAAGGCATGTCTTTGACGTAGAATAAAAGAGTGTCTGACCTAGGGTAAGGTATCAAGTGCAAGGCTTGCTTTAACGACTGTATTCAAAGAGCGATTAACTGATATTCGAAGAGTCGATGAATGAGCGCGGAGACTGCCTTCAAGGACTGTCAAGTTTGCTGAAAATGAAATAAAACGATCTGAGACTCTGGAGCGGCGAAGATGGCATTGCAACGACCCTTATGAAATACCTGGCTCATACTCCCTGGGGTCCAGTAGTCTTTGGCAAGCTCTCTGTCAGGTCACTGCACAGTCCTTGTTCGCCATGATGGCCATATGGATGGAGACCGGTGTGATAGGGGCCAACAAACGTTGCATCCTACACATTTGAAGACATTTGTGCTGAAATTAAGCAAGGCCCAAAATATCTGCTGAGCCTTATACAGTTGTGGAGGCGAAGTTCCAATTGCCATGCTATAGCTTCGGTAGCACGTGGTAAATGCTGCGGTTGTCGGTGTATTTCACCCGAACTCTAGCCATGGTTACGGTTGGACTAATCATGAGGCTCCAAGTATGATTGCGATGTAGAGCCAGCCAAGCCAAAAGGTGATTCAAGGTTAACTACGGCTCTCATCACACCCTTTCTCAAGATACCATAGAAACGCTCGGGCCCAAGCTTTGCTTTGGTAAGGCTGTACAGACGACGCATTGACTCAAAAGCCAGCAACAAGGTCGTTCGACTCCTTCGCACAATCTAGATCACCTTGAGATTACCACCTATCAGATGATCCAGCGATAGCGATAACCAAAGTCAGGAAGCATCAAAGTACTCAACCAGAACCTACAAGCAAACTTAATCCCCAGCGGTTCTGGTAAATTTAGGGTCCAATTGGTTTCAACAAGATATCTGCAAGACAGCCTTCAGGATCACCAAGCAAGTATCTCCATGGCTTGATTTCTCTCCGGGTGTGTGACACTTAAGCGATTAGGGCTACAGCCTATTAGCTTTGGCGGTTGTGAGGCTGATTGTCCTGTTCCCAAACGCCTTACAGGTTAGTGGTTGATCGAAGCCAGGCCGCGGAACGCCATAAGAGGTCTTGCATTACTTCAGCAATTTAGGGGAAGTCGTTTCACCAATCGTAATGTAGTGAGTGAGCACTTGCCCAATCGAGTGTCTACCTTCTAGCTGCCAAGAAGATCTTCGCGCACAGACCGTTGCTCATACGACCCCGCAGGATGCATCATTTTAAAGGGGCAAGATCTATGGGGGGCCGTTTTGAAGTGCTATTCGCAAGCACTGCACTAACATAGATATCCAATTTGCACATCCAACATGATGCACCTGATTGTGGTGGTGAGCGGCAATCAAAGTATAGCGTGTGGTTTCGCGTGAGCTCTGTGAATCGCCAGTGTGACAGGTGATTTGTTGTGGTGTTTAGCATGTACTCAAGAAAGATGAGGCTAAAGCATTCGCGCTCTCAGTAGAAGGTCTTGTTTCTCCAGCATCTCGAGCCACAAGTCTACTTTGACCCGTTTCCACTGCTCTTTTACCGCGATCTCTTCAAGGATACATTTGCCATCAAAGTGCTGAATAAGCTTTGGGAGATGCTCACGAAGTTCTTGATCTGGTATCAGCTCTTGCAATGAGTGTACGTCAATATCTGGAGGTCCAGACCCTTGGACAATCCTCGATTGTTTCCAAGGCGTGACAGCAACTGTCGCACCGGTGCTGGGATGCTTTACGCCGTCTTGGGCTTGTCGAGAGGGACTGATGGGGACAGCTGTTCGATCTGAAGAAACACTGCCAGTATCATCCTCAAGCAAGTGGTCATATGGTAGTGACAGAGCCTGGTGTCGTGCTTGGCTATTCTTTGTGTCCATAAAAGCATGGTCTGGTATCTTCAGCCATCCAACGCTTCTCCATTGCGCTACAAAGCCCCAGCGAATAAGCCACTCCAGGATTTCCATGAATACTGGGCGGTGATCCTTACTGGGGATGAACACCCAGTATGGGACAGGCTTGCCACCTAGAGCCTTTAGCATTCTTCCCAGGTTTGGCAATGCGGGAAAGCGATTGTTGTACTCTTGGTTTCGCTCTGCAAGCGTATCGATCGGTGCTGAAGGGGAAATGACGTAGATGTTGCGTGGATGTAGGGAAGGCACCACTCGAGCTTTGCGCCAGTTCAAAAGGTGGCGAGCTAGATATTGTAGATCCTGGAACGGCATGCCGGTACGCGCGGCCGTCTTAGAGATTGGCTTGGTAGGCATATGGCCTCGGATAAAATGTGCAAGAGGTGAGTTATCAGAGACTGTGGATGCAGACAGCTGTCGGAGAAGCGTCTCTTTGTCTTCAAGTAGAAGGAGAGTATCATGAGGTTGGATATCCGCATCGATAAGTATACGGTCAGATCCTTGCAAGTGCAGCCCGAATGGGGTCCCATTGAGTGTGAACGCGGCAACTTGGTCTTTCGAAATTCGTTCAAAAACCTCTCTCAAGGCCCAAGCAAGCTCACTTATTTCTGCCAGCTGTGCCCAGGCTGCAGCGGGTGGCAGCGCCTCGTTCCTTGCCTTTGTCAAGGAAGCCTGGATTTTGAGTGCCTCTTTTGCAACGTACTGATTGCGTTTCTGACAGTGATGCAAGGCATTGTTGAGCGGCTTGACCACACTCTCATATGCTGCGTCTATGTGGTCTCCACCAGCGCTCGATAAGACGAGTACCAGGTGGAACATGTTCATCTGCTCGCCTAGAATAGCAGAGGAAGTCGATCCGCTATTGAAACTAGTTCCCAAGCTTACTGAAGCGCCCACCATCTTTGACTCAAAGCTATCAGGATAATGGCTGAAGTCGTTCTGACGCTTGCGCTCCTTGATCGGCTGACCCTGACCCTTGGGGGAGTTTTCGGTGGTTGCCTCAGGAGCAGTGACAGTGATATTTGCAATGCCTTCTTGGAATGCTTCGATGTCGTAGTAGTCGTACCCAGTGTTGTATAAGTCAATTTGAGGAGCTGGCCGTGCCGCAGTGGTTGGCTTGTCGCTCTTCGACCATTTGCCATCTTCGAGCGCAAAGATAGGATGACCGAGGAACGTCAGTCCATCAAGACAAACCTCGAACTTCCTACGTTCGCACCATCTGCCTGGAGAAAGTAGCGCCTCTAGGCCATCATGGCTGTAGCCGAGAAGTTTGCCGTCAGCTACCTCGCTGGACCGGCTGCGTCCCTTGCGCCGATTATTGGTGTTCGTGACAGTGGCATCGCTACTGCCATGCCTAGGGCGACTAGCTTTCCGCCTACGTTCTCGATCTGTGTCATCAGAAGAAGAGTCGGAGTCGTCGAATTCATTGAAATGCCGGGAGTCTTTCGGTATTTGAGGATCTGGTGGATAGTGGAATACAATCTTGGGACCAGGCCTGGATCGAGTGACCAGAATTATAGCAACGAGACCGTTGGGACGGTGCGGAGACGACTTGTCTGCCATGCGACATGTTCAAATCAATCCTCTACCACATGCACTACATTGCCTAGAAATATGGAGTTAGAATGTCCAGATGGTCTGTGGTGAAAGACGGCAGAATAGTGAGAGGATGCCTGCCTTGCCAAGGAATTTTGCCTGGGCTGATTGCGGGAAGGATCTACAACTACACCAAGTCCCCCAGAAATTTTCCCAGCTGCTGATTGCGGACGTTAAGGCCACAGCAAAAGATGGCAGTGATAAAAGGTGCCAGCACGACTCCGTCGTTCGTCAAGTCTCTCGTATCTAGTGGTATGTTGGAATGCTCAGTATCCTAAAACAGTCCTTCGTGTCCACAGTCCATGAACCATACTGACTATATCGATAGATCGCTCCATACGTGATCGCGCCCTCACCTCCCTCCGCACATATCTTTCTCGTACTACCCAACTATCGCCAGCAGAATGCATGAAGCTATGGAAGGGCCTCTTCTTCTCTATGTGGCATTCCGACAAGCCACGCAACCAGCAACGTCTCGCCCGCGACCTTGCCGACCTAGTTGATGTATTGCGCGAGGACAAGAATATCCTCGACTTTACCGACGCATTCTACAAGACAATGGCCGCACAATGGAACGGTATCGATGCTCTACGTATGGACAAGTACCTCTACCTGATCAGATGCTTCGTCAACAAAGGCTTCGTGGTTTGCATGAAGGCGCACAAGGAAGAGAGGCCTGACTTCATCGACGCTTTCACAGAGATGCTTGAGTTGACTGCTGCAAATGCGAAGGATGCTACAATCCCCAATGGGCTGCGGTACCATGTCATCGACGTGTATGTGGACGAGCTGGAGAAGGTAGATGCCGACCATGAGGGACCCGTGGATGTCTTGATGAAGCCAATGAAAGACCTAGTGAAGAACTCGAAGAACAAAGTGTCCAGAGAGAGGGCTCAGGCGGCGCTGGATGACGAAAGACTTGAGGAGTGGAATCCAGATGCGCGGGGGAAAGGCAAGGATAGTGAGAGCGAGAACGACGAGTGCGATTTTGATGGCTTTGGGGATTGAGATACCTTGTGGAGCACCTCATTCTAGGGAAGTGCACGCAATCACGCTGGGCCAAACGCACCGACGAGCGTCACAACTACCCCGGGAGACAACGGACTTGGGCGCATGCTTCTATGCCTCAGCCAAGAAGAGAGGCCTATAGAGTGGCTGCGTTTGCGGATCCTACAGCTACCGCAGCAGCAAACGCCCCCTCCACACACGCACCTGCAGATGGTCGAGGAAGGTCCTACTCCATCCTCTCAATCAGCCGGTATAGCTCAGAGACCAGGCAGGTCACAATCATAGATGAAGCTGCTATGCCTGTCTTGCAGCGGCGAGCATCCTCGGGGAGCTTCTGTATCCCTCTGCTGGAATTCCAAGTGCATCAAGGCATTCATCTCCCCAAATTTCCAGGGTTGTGGGGTATGCTATACAATTTCTAAGCACATGGGTATGGATCCCTGGGCAGCTAGCAAACATGTCCATGTGCATAGCTGTGCCACTCTAAATTGCCAAGTCTAGGGCTTACTATGCGTTTCAAATACTGCTAGAGTAGATGGCGTCCACGAGTAGACACCCAGACCCTTGCACAAGCAGCAGCGTTGCCAATGACCCATTAATATCCGTATTATAGACAGAATTTATACATGGAGCCTACATAGACCACTCCCACGCACAGCGGAAGCTGGAACGGAAGTGTTTCCGCGATCCACGTGGTGCATGCGTCCTGACACCAGCAGGGGCTCGGGCGGCTCATAGATGCAGAACACGGAAAATCCTGCAAAGTGCCCGCCCAATGTGCAGGGAGGATTGACGGACATCCCGTCTATTGCGTCAACACCGAACACCGCCATGTCGGGAATCCCGTCCACCAACGCCTGTTTCCGCTACCTCAGGCTTAACTCCACCCGATCAAAATGTCCCCATAGGTCCGGTATGATCAATCGTTGCATGTATTTGTCTGTTCTGACTTTCTTCTTGCACGTCTGCCCCGCACGCATACGAAAGGAGTGCTTAGAGCGTCTGGAGGGATTAGGAATATTACTACGCGCTCTATGGTTGACTTATATGGTTTCCTAGTCGGTGGTAGAAGATGGAGTGGCCGCCGATGCCTCCCCTCGTTTCTTCTGTCTTAACAGGGGGGTATACTCCACCAAGCAAAGGCTAGGCTTCTCTGTGGCGTAGCTACTCTGGGGCGCTGTGTAGCGACATCACTGCTGTGACCGTCTGCCATCATCCGCTCCCTTAAGCCGAGCATGCGCGTCTAAAGTATCTGCCTGCGTAGTGCCCTAGTTCAGCAATGCGTTGGAAAAGTTTGCAGTGTGGAGTTTGGCTGGTTTTGGCGGCCTTGACACCTGTCCACGTTCTTGCTGGTTCAGGCGACTCTCTGAGTGATGCGTACATATGCACCAACTTCACTGTTGGCGGTCGATTGGACGCAGACGGAAATAAAGCTAGCAGTAGCGCTGATCGAGTCGCAATACGTGACAGCTGCTATTTGCACAGCTACCTGATATCCTATGCTCACAGCATAGTGCAATTGCGTGCTGGCACATTACCAACCTTGCGCTGATCCTCGTCTGAGCCTTTGGGGTCGCATGTAGAGATCCAGAAGCAATCTAGGACTAACACCGCATATGCTGGCCGGATTTAAGTACGGAATGCACAAAAGTGGGAAAATGGTAAAGTGGGTCTCCACAGACATGCCGAACAACCGACCAAGACCTGCTCTTATGCCGCTTCCCTTTCGCCTCGTACTAACAGAACCATGTTGAGCGTTTCCTCACTAATCAGCCTAAGCACGTCCTCTACCTTACACGCTAAATCTCTGAGACCTCTGCACCCGAATTCCCGACTTCCTGTGTGTGCTGGTTGCAAGGTCTCTGAAAGGGAGGAGTACAGTGGTCTCCATGCGCCACTATGACTCGCTATTATCCCCTTCGAAGGTGGGTCGGAGGTAGAAGATTGTTTTCTTTTATATAGCACTTGTCTTCCTGGCCACTGGCCTGGACTGTCCTTTCCTTGTCATACGTAGGTCACTGCATCCCACTCTCTCCATCACCGTCCCGCCTGGGTCTCAAAAGACAACTACAAACGAGAGGTAGAAAGAAGATCAACCACAAACATGGATGCCCTTGAGAGAATCCTCTCGAGGCCAGTCGCGAAGCCATACCGTAGCAAAGGCATCAACAACGAGTCGCCACCGCATTTCGACAAGGATGGATTCCTTGACTTTTCACCTGGCGACATCGAGAACCCGAAGAACTGGTCGAAGGCCAGACGCTGGTATATCACGCTTGTCGCGATCATCCTTGTCGTGAACGCAACACTAGCATCGAGTTCGCCATCAGGGTGTTTGGAAAGTATCTCGGAGATGTTGCATGTTAGCCATGAAGCTGCGAACCTTGTTGTCACCGTGTTCTTGTTAGGGTAAGTTTTGATCGAAGTTGATGAAGATGAAGTCCAGTGTTAACGACAGACAGATATGTCTTTGGACCTCTTTTCTGGGCTCCACTATCGGAATTCTACGGTCGACGATGGATCTTCTACTGTACATTTATTTGCAACATTGCGTTCAACTTCTTGTGCGCATTTACCCCTAACTTCGGCGGTCTTCTGGTCGGGCGATTTCTTACTGGCACTTTCGCAAGTGCAGCACTGAGCAACAGCCCTGCAGTCCTTGCTGACCTGTGGCCACCAATCGAGAGAGGAAACGCGATGGCGCTCTTCTCTCTCTGCACATTCGTCGGACCCGCACTCGGACCTGTCATTTCTGGTTTCCTACAATTGAAACTTGATTTCCGCTGGAACTTCTACGTTCTCCTCTGGTTCGGTGGCATCACTCTCCTGCTTCTCTTCACCATCCCAGAAACCCTTCCATCGCGAGTCCTCATCAACAAGGCCAAGCGTTTGCGACGATCTGGTATCCCAGAGTACCAGAACATTAAGGCGCCAGGTGAGCAGGACCGCTCCCTCGTCTCTATCTTCAAGGTGGCACTGATGAGGCCCTGGATCATTCTCTTCGATCCGATCTCCTTCCTCGTCGCCATCTACCTCAGTGTCGTCTACATGCTCCTCTACATGCTCTTCACCATCTATCCGATCGTCTTCCAACAAAAGCGCGGCTGGAACTCTGGTGTCGGCGAGCTACCACTTATCGGGACTATCGTCGGTGCCTTCATTGGCAGCGCAATCTGCTTTTACGATGGCCACATCAACCGTAAGAAGATGACGGCTGGCCACAAAGGTCGACCTGAAGACCGTCTGATCGTTGCGATGCTTGGCGGTCTGCTCTTCCCAATCACTATGTTCTGGTTCGCTTGGACTGGCGAGTACAACAGCATCCACTGGATCGTCCCTACAATTGCCGGTGTTTTCCTGTCTACCAGCATCCTCCTCATCTTCGTCGCATATCTGAACTACTTGACCGACACCTACCTAATGTTCACCGGTAGCGCAATGGCTGCCAACACGATCTGTCGAAGCGCTTGCGGCGCCGCTGCGCCACTGTTCACTGAGTACATGTTCACCTCCCTCGGGGTTGGTGGGGGCGGATCACTGGTTGCTGGTGTCGCATGCCTACTCGCGCCCATTCCATTCATCTTCTACAAGTACGGCGAATCGATCAGAGTCAAGTCGAGGTTTGCACCAACTGCTCCCCCGCCTGCAAACGCAGTTGTGGAGGAGAAGGGTGAGGCCCAAGGTCATGATGGACAGAGCAGACGCGAGTCGGAAGCTACCACTTCGTCCAACGAGGCTGAGCACCAGTTCGAGGAGCAGCTTGGTGATGGCCACAAGGAGGAACACGACTACGATGAGAAGGAGCAGTCCTCTTCTAGCAGTATGGACAACGACCGCTTCATTGATGCGACCGGCGCTGAGAGGGCTGAGAGGATTCCTGCGAACAATCAGAGGGTCCCCTAAACCGTCTCGCCTTTGTTTGAGTCCGAGAGGTTGGAAATGTGGCATTGCATTAATGATACCCAATTGGTTGCGTGTGCTGCAAACAGCGGCAAGATGAAGCGTGCATTGTCATCTGGATTTGTAATGTTTGGTTTATTAGCGAGGAGTTTGGAGGTTGTGGATGCATAGATCTACCATCTACATTGGAGACACGACGCATTACACCTTTGACAGCTTATTTTCGGAGAAAGTTCCATTCGACTCTCGCTTCGGCTATTTGAAACAGTAGCGGTGCTGTCAGTTTCCCAACACTGCTTCACACCTCACTTCACCAATTAGTAAGACACAGCGCTTGGAAACCTAAGACACTGGTGATAGAAAGAATGAGACACTAGACTATTGATGAATCACAAGACTCTAGAGCCATATGTGTGCAGTATAATGATAATAAGAATCATCACCATGAAACGGCCAATGCTGCCGGCATCACTCCTACCTCCACGCAAGAACAAATCTCAACCTGTTACTGGCCAAAAGCCTCCTGCAAACTAGTCCCTGGCCAGCGATGACTTGCACAAGAGAGATCACTAATTGCACCCAAGAAAAGACTAATCATGGAGAGAAGAGGGGGGGGAAGCCCACACGCACTTTACAGTAAATGGTCTAGTGGGTTTACTTGCTCGTAGGGCTGCTGCTGGCCCGGTGCCTTTGCGGTGCAAGCGGCAAGGTAATCGATGGTATGCAAGTCCAGCCGTAAGGAGAGGAGGCAGCACGCGAGGCACGGTAGTTGGTGGTCCTCGCTGTTGGCTGCTTGGTTAGCGTTATCCGGGAGAAGTAACAAAGCGTGGGATTGTGGAGAACAGTGTGACTAGGGTTGGGGTTAGGGTTTGGTGTTCCGCAAGGGTTAGATGTCATGGTCATATCGGTGGAATGGTGGAATCTATAGTGGTTTTCAGTGCAACGGTGGTGTTGATGTGATTGCTGTAGCTGGTGCTATACTGGATGGATGAATGCGTCTGTGTACTTGAAGTGGTCGCCGCAGGGTTGATGGTACGAAGGCTACTTGATTTAGTGGCGAGCTGATTAATAGCCTAGCTAAAGATATAGGCATGTCTTTGAATTGCTCCACATGTCTGCGATATTATGCCCTCTGCAGCCTGCCATCAGTTGATAAACCAATCCCTATAGTAATGCAAACAACGCAACCAAGCCTCCTACTCCCACTGTCATCCCTACACCGTTCGCAGTGGGCCCAGCAGCAGCAGCTGGAGACGACGTTTCACTCGGCGATCCAGTTGGAGTCCCATCAGGGTTCGTGGCATTCGTTGGCAACTCAGCAGTCCTGACCCGCATACACATAGCACGATTTGACATGACGCCAACCTGAGGCGTGATAGACAACACCATCACGTGGAGGCGGTCCGCTGATTGATCATATGAAGTCGTATTGGTACCGTTGTGGACATTCAAGCTTCGAGAGAAGAAAGCGGTCCCAGGCGGTGAACGGTCACTGATCGGATCACCGCGAAGCTCAGCAGGAGAGGAGATGTTGTTTGGGCTTGTTTCGTCAGGTGTCGTCGGGTTGAGCCAGACGTTAACGGTACCCATACCATATTGATCGCGACCGGGATCTGCTCCTAGGGTCGACGCACACTCTGGTATGTCACGCCAGGGTGTTTCAGGAAACTGGCAACTTCCCGATTTGGATCTTGAAGCGCCTAGTATGGCTGTGACACAATCAGCCCCTAATATGGGCTCACATGCGCTGCTTTCAGTATCGTTGTCCGTGTACAGATTTGTGACATTTGGAAGCGTCCATCCCACAAGGATTGTAGCGCAAACCGTCACGTTTGTGTCGTTAAGAGCGGCTGAGATGTTCGCGCCTTCTGGCCATGAGAGATCATATGCGGTGTTCGCAATGTGCGGGTCGACAAAGTCTGGTTGCTCGGATGGATAAGCAGGTTGGGCGTCCGGGACGGGGACGTCTGTGACATTTACGCCTGTGGGACGATGTCAGCAACAATCAATCAGGCGTGAAATCGGAAAGCGATCCATGTGTCTTACGCCAAGTCCACTGGATGCTTTCATCTACGGCGTTGGAACCGCTTTGAAAGCCTCCTTGGTTGAGCGGGGCAAATGTTACTGATCGCGTGTCATTGGGATTGGCATTCGCTTCGATGAATCGATTGTAGATTGTGATGTTACGAGCTTGGGTAATTGGTGACCCGCCGCCTATTGAGATTACGCCACCATTATCATCAGGATATATGTACGCCGCTGCTGGGCTGTAAAATACAAGTACAGCAGGGATTGCAAGTGATACTGTCTTCATGTTTGCAATTCACTCCTTCATAGACAACAGTTTTCTGGGTAGCCTACGCGCATACAGCAAAAGTGGTAGCGTGATGGAATACTTATATGCTGCTTCCGTGTGCCTTGGGGCGGTGCACGGCGGATCAATTCAGTATGTCGCATACGCACCTTGAGGCACAGAAGCTAATGTTTGCTTGGTTAGACACTGCATCCCACAGACTTGTTATGACGTCCGGATATGCCAAGGCTCGTAATAGGAACAACATTGCCGGATCGTGAGTCTTGAGTGGCACTGTGCCGTCCCATTGCATTGAAATACAGTTCTGTAGGGTGGATTAGCGCTTGGCAATGGTGATCCTTTGGCCAACCCATTTGCAGCCAGACATGATCTGCTAGACCCTGCGGGCAAGATGCCTTAGGCTAGATTTGATCTCTTCAATATCCATGCTGATATCTTCGCAGATGTATACTGCATTGTGTCACTCTACGCGACCCATACGCGCTTTTACGCGTCTTCCCAGCGCGTGGAGCATTTACAACACCCGACTGCAACCTGAAGAATCGCGCTTTTCGAACCCAAGACCATGAGCACGTTACGCGCCCAACAATGACAACGAGACCAAGGCGTTCAAGAGCGCAACAGGCTCGTCACTTTCTCTCAGGAGGCGGTGTCCTCCGTGAAGACAGTGATGATGAACTCGGCCTAGAAGATCTTCCATGGGAATGGCTCTATAGCGCAGATGGCAAGGATATCGTGGGCGCCCAGATGGGCAGCTTCAAATGTATGGTCGGCGATACTGTCCTGTTAAAGGCTCCAGCTGGGAATGAGGCTTGGGTGGCCATCGTATACGAGTTTGGCGAAGGCGAGCTGGAAAACGATGATGGGACTATGGAGATTAAGAAGAAGGCAACGATGATGTGGTTTTCATCCGAGAAAGAGATCAGAAGTAAGAGGAAGAGAGTAGACTTTGTGGACAGTGAGCTCTACGTCACAGCCAACTTTGACGAGAACGCGCTTGAGACGATCAATGGCAAAGCACAGGTGCTCAGCCAAGAGCTTTTCGCTGAAAAATATTCGACCGGGAAGATACCACGAAAGGACAGGTTTTATGGTAAGACATTCATCTGCAGGAGAGGCGCCAACACTAGGACCGCTACTTACACCGAAGAGTTCAAGTGGGAAGATGTTTTCAAAGGAAAGGAGGATTTGGACAGTTTGGCAGAGCTTGTGGAGTCACAGACTGTCAAGACGCGGAAACGAAGGAGGAAAGATAAGGACATAGACGACTTTATCGCAGTTGGAGAGGATGACGAGAATGCGCCCCACACCCCTCGTAAACGTCGAAAGGTCACATCTGGCACAGCAACGCCTTCCAAAAATAAGCTCACTCCCAAGAAATTGACAACCCCAGCCACGCGCCGAATCATCATGAAGAAGCCGCTTGAATTCACACCTCTAGGTACGAGAGTGTTGTCGGTGGACCAGATCAATGGCTCGCCTTACCAACAGGCTCGATCAACACTTCACGTATCAGCAGTCCCACATGCCTTGCCTTGCCGTGAGAGTGAATTTGAGACGGTGCATTCGCATTTAGAGGCAGCCATCACGGCGGGCACAGGTGCTTGTATTTACATCAGTGGGACGCCTGGCACAGGCAAGACCGCTACGGTACGCGAGGTAGTCGCAAGCCTACAAGGTGCCGTGGACGAAGGTGACATGGACGACTTTGTCTTCGTTGAAATCAACGGTATGAAGGTAACCGACCCTCATCAGTCTTACAGTATGCTATGGGAGGCTTTAAAAGGGGACAGAGTCAGTCCATCGCACGCTCTGGAACTTCTTGAGCGTGAGTTTTCGACACCGTCACCCAGACGCGTGCCCTGTGTTGTCTTGATGGACGAATTAGATCAGCTGGTAACCAGGAACCAGGGTGTGATGTATAACTTCTTCAACTGGCCACAGCTTCGCCACTCTAGGCTTATTGTATTGGCTGTTGCAAACACAATGGACTTGCCTGAAAGAACGCTGAGCAATAAGATTTCCTCTCGTTTAGGGCTCACACGCATCACCTTTGCAGGATACACCCATACACAATTGATGGCGATCATTCAATCACGGCTTGAGTGTGTTGGACAAGTCATTGTCGAGAATGATGCAATACAGTTTGCAAGCCGCAAAGTGGCAGCTGTTTCTGGTGATGCAAGGAGAGCCTTAGATATCTGTCGCCGAGCTGTAGAGCTTGCAGAAGCAGACTCGTTCCAAGAATTTGGTACAGATGGCAAGGAGAACGTTGCCCCCGATACCCCATCAAAAACCCCAGGTCGCCAGCTGAAGACAGGTGCACCTCCAGGCAGGAAACAGGGCGTCGTGACCATTGCTACAATCAAAAGAGCGATCAACGAAGCTACATCAACACCTCTGGCAGCCGCCTTGAGAAGCCTGCCTTTGTCGAGTAAAGCCTTTCTTGCTGCTCTACTTGCGCAACTGAGACGGACGGGCATTACAGAAGCTATGCTTGCCGATGTTCTGGACGAGGCGAGGCGCATGGCAACTCTATCACAAAATGAAAGCATCCAGAGCTTTCTGCTAACTCCTGAGACCACTCCTATCAGACACGATGGCGAGAGCGAGGTTCTGCTGCAAACACCTGGGAAACGAGGAAGGCAGCCGAAAGCCCATATCGGCAGTGATGGCGAGCAAGTCCCTCGGCTTATAGGCTTGGGGTCTGCAGCTTTAGAACTAGCTGAAGCGGGCATCATCGGCTTGGAACACCGTCATGGGAATCGCGCTGGACGTGTAAGGCTAGGAATTAGTGATGATGATGTACGAAGCGCGTTGAGAGACGAAGAGGACTGTAAAGGCCTTGGATTCAGCGGTTAGCTCCGTGTGGTTGATAAGTACTTGTATGGAGCGAGCATTTGTGTTTGATCAATAGTCGTCAAACCTTGAAATCGCAGGTATTGCTATACCTAGGTAGCTGCTGATAAGCCGGCCCGGCACTCAACTTCTGGACTTCCGCTTTCTCGATTACCTAGCTAGGTAGGTTTCTCCTGCACCTGCTTCTATCGTTGTGAGCCGGGCTTTTTGGACGAGTTTGGGGAGTCGTATGGATTAGAGATTAACAGATCGAGCTGAGCACCATGCTGCACATCTCATCATCTCCTACCAATGAGATCACGGACGTCGTTTGTGATATGTTCAAATATCTTTACCTACTTCTTTCCGCACCACTTCTCACCTCCATCTCCTCTTTCTCCCCCAATCTGATCTCAGAACCACTTCACCACTTCACCACAACACAAAGCCGATACCTAGCAAAGCAACTTTCAGGGATATGGGCTCGATAGCCATGACAAAGTCACGCGTTCTGTCCGTTGGGTGCGGAGGCATCGGCACAATGGCCGCCTACACCCTCGAAGCAGGCGGCCTTGCTGAGGTCACTGCAGTCCTTCGCTCAAACTATAGCATAGTCTGTAAATCTGGCTTCACTATTGACGCAATCGAGCTTGGTAAAGGCATCAAGGGCTGGAAGCCTACACAAGTTCTGGAGAATGTTCCCAATGTTGCTGAGGAAAAGATCCCACCTTTTGACTTCATAGTAGTCGCCACCAAGAACGTGCCGGACGTCAGCCCCACAGTTCTCGATATCATTACGCCTGCAATCACGCCTGGCGAGACAACAGTGGTACTTCTGCAGAACGGGCTCAATATTGAGAAACCTATCGCCGAACGGTTCCCGGAGAATGTCGTGCTGAGTGGCGTCACGCTCATGGGTGCAACGGAAACCGCGAAGGGCGTCGTGAGGCAGGACGATACCGACACTTCCAAGATCGGCCCTTTCCCAGGACTCAAAGTGTCTGCATCAAGAGCCGAAGCGGCTGGCAGGCGGTTTGTAGACATCTATAACGGGTGTGGGAAGGTTGACTGCACATATGACGACAACGTGCTCTACACTAGATGGCGAAAGCTCGTCTACAACTCCTCATTCAACTCAGTTGCGGCAGTGCTAGGAATGGATGTGATCAGGATGCGAATGACACAGCATGTGATCGATGAGCTGGTGAAGCCGATCATGCTCGAGATCAAGACAGTGGCCAAGGCAGCAGGCGCAGAGCTCCAGGACGGGGTGGAAGATTTCTTCATCATGGTCGACCCACCAGATGGGTGGTTCATGCCCAGTATGGGCCAGGATGCAGTGAAGGTAAGTCGTACTAAAGTAATCTTTCACGCGAGGTGACGGTAACTAATCTGTATTACAGGGCAATTACGTCGAAATGGAGACCATTGTTGGAGAGCCGGTCAGAGAAGCCAGAAGACTAGGTGTGCCAACGCCTAAGCTCGAGGCTGTATACAGCTTGCTTAAGGGCCAGCAGATGATGACAAAAGAAGCTAAGGGTGCATGGAAGCCTCACTTTGCCAAGGGAAACCCCTATGCTGCATAGAGCAGCATCGATAGAAATACAATAAAATTAACTTGATGAAATATGCAAGGAGAGGTCACTTCATTTCCTTCTTCTTGGAATGATTACTTAGGCGTCATATGTTTTGAATGCGATGCAACCACCATAGCATTCAAAACATGGAACTCCAGAATGTTCCCTTCAGTATCTGGGTAACCTAAAGATGGTGATGGTGAAAAGGAGCACGGGCCCCCACAGCGCCTATCATCAATGACTAATATCTCACTCAATATAGAGACCACTATTCGGGACGCAACGAAGATGCGCCCTAGGACTTCTATACTAGGCAGCTCCCTTTCGATTATGCATGGCTAGATATGTAGGTAGCAGTAACGCGGGACTGCATTCAAATAGAGGTGCAAAGATAGCTCCTGCTCTCACAGGCACACCCATCCCATTGTCAACCACGCACTATCCCTAATCCAAGCATCAAGCACGTCTCTCGATATCGAGTCCAAATGAACTGAGAATGGCAGGCAAGCAGCAGATCACTGTACGTGAGGCGACACTGGAGGACCTCCCAACGTTAGAGACGATACTGCCACGGTCCTTCCATCTAGTCAACCCGTACATCAAGAAATGCTTCCCAGACACTGCCATCATGCGGTCTTGGTGGTCCTTGGTATTCAGCGAAGAAATCAAGTCTGAGCAGGGCCGCATCTTCGCTGCCTTTGTGCCTACAGCAGATATAGCAGGACCATCACAACTCTCGCCTGAGTCAATAGGCGTCCTCTGTGTGCGCCTCATGGCCGCCGATGAGCGCAGCAACGGTGTCTACGACGCAGCACCGTTCACGACTGACCATGACCGTGTGCTGTGCGAGCCCATGTTCGTTGGGATGTCTGAGAATCGCGAGCGTCTGATGCTGGGGCGAAGGCACTTCCTCATCGAGCTCTTTGGCGTAGATGACCGGTTCAAGGGGCAAGGAGTGGGAGGGAAGTTGCTGAGAGAGGCTTGCAGATTTGCCGATGAGGCTGGTTTTGAGACCTTTGTGCAGGCGAACGGCAGTGCGAAGGCAATGTATGAGAAGTTCGGGTTCGTGGTCAAGACGATGGTGCAGATGCCGGAGAAGGAGGGCGTGGGCAAGTATGAGGAGTACATGTTGGTGAGGAACGTGGGTGGGAAGGATGTGTAAGAAAACTTGGGGGGGGGGTGAGCTTTGTTCGAGAGATCTGTTGCGGTCTCGTCTTTTCTCTAATCTTGAGCTATACTATTGATTTGGCGGGGTCACATTAAAAAGGCTAGGACGCCGAAAACGACAGCAAGTGCACTCCATGCGACTCCTTCTGCGCTGGTTGGGGCAGCGCCCGTCTCGGTTGGACTTGATGCATCTCCTCCTGTCGTGGTACCGTTGCCCTCGTCGAAACCTGGAATCGTATTGGTCGAGTTGCTCCCAGACCCCTCTACAGATGTGTTATCAGCCCTCTCAATCACGTATATCTCGCCAGTTGAGTCACTGCTCATCCATAACCTTCCTGTGCTATCCCATGCCAGGCCAACTGGTCTGAAACATTCGTCTGGACAGTTCGAGTTGTCGACGTTAGCGACAACATCTGCGTAGCCGTCCCGGCTGTCAGCTGGGGCCGTCGGCTCGCCGGTGTCTGCATCGAAAGGCACGACGCTGAGTTTGTAGCCCGCAGGCTCATCACGGTCCCAACTTCCATGAAAGGTAACCCATGCAGCAGTGCCTGCCGAATTGAAAAGGATGTCGAGAGGCGCCATGTGAGCCTCGAAGCTCAGGCGAGGAGCGATGCGAGATTCACAAGCAGCGTCATCGTTCGTAGAGTTCAGATCACCGATGACGAATTGTGTGCCAACTGTACCGTTGAAATCAGGAATGACGGAGGTGTTCCATGCGGCGTAACACTCTGGATAACCGAAATTGCCACCTTGGTTGGGAGAACTGGTGCCATTGAGAAAGCCCATGAAATTGAGTTCTTCGGCTGGGTTTGTCTCGTGTACATCAACCCCTGTAGAAATAAAGGTTAGATCTGGCCCGGCAAGACAATATCAAAGGAGTCACAGCAGCGAAGTGGCGAGTCCCTTACCTTGTCGCATCATTTCATCTACACTGTTCTCGACTGTGTAGATGCCCCCAGTAACGGGATGCTCGTCTACGCCAACATCGTTCCTCACACCCCAGGCCAACAATAACCCATCTCGATTGAAGTCGTATGGATCATCGCTGGAGGTAATGTTGGAAATGTTAAAAGCCTTGACCTGGCTGTGACCAGTTCCGATGTCAGATGCCAAAGCATCAATGTTGCTTGTGCTGCCTCTCGTAACTACGAGCAATCCTGGTGCTTGGCGACTCAAGAGCAATGTCCTTGTCGTATGATCCGAGTTCGTCATGTTCGCTACCAACGTCGTTGGCTCACCTGCGACACTGGTTGAACCGGCATCATATTGCCATGCGTACACAGCATCTGATGATGAAGCATACAGAATGCTCCCATCGGAAGACACTGTGATGCCGTGATTGAGTTGGTCGTTAGATATGAGAGTACTCCTGTTGCTAAGGCTTGTGCAATCGTCTGATGAGAAGATCAGCGCCGTGATGCCAACCTCTTGCTCAACGACGAGGAGGTTGCCGGCATTGTCAAAATGGATACCACGTGGCGAGGTGAGATTATTGGCAACTAGGCGAGCAGTGAAGCCATCGGCCACTGAGGGTGCTGGATATGATGCTGTGAGTGATGGCGAGCAAGATGACGACTGCGCATTTGCCGGCACAGCTAGCAGATGAGCAAGTAGCACAGCTGTGTATGAAATTGGCTTGAACTTCATGATGATGGGCAATCCAAACCAGATCCTGACTCCAGGAAATCGTAAGCTAGCTCGACAAACAGAACTTCTGGTCTTATTTCGAGACTGCTTCCATCATATGAATTGCCGTGAGATGCTTACCCATCCCTATATTGCGGGGAAGACTAAGAAGACAGCCATTAGAGATGCTAATGATTGGGCACGTCCAAGACCTTGGGTAGTCTAGCTGTAGTGTAATCTTGTGATCTCCAGCATCTCTTGCGCCTTGGCGGTAGATCACGCTGCGCCTCTCGGCAATGGACAGTTCAAGATCCGTGGGGTAGCTTGGCACCAAAGAGTCACTGAGCGATGTCTGAGGCGCTCGAGGCGTCACTGGTTCCTCATGAAACCTGTACCTCCTATGTATGACATATTGTTGCTATGGTACATCTCGCTCGTGCCTCGTGATTTCCACATAGCGTTTCTAGCTGGCAAGTAGGCGATGGTTGTCCTTCTTCTGACTCTCTACCGCGCACTCGGGGGGATGATCCTGTAACAGAGCCTGGAGAGATTGCATGATCAATATGTCCTTCGTGTAGCCTCTTGTAGTATAAGCCACATGTTCTCTCGCTGACGGCAGAGGCTTTAGCTTTCCTCCTAACACCGGACGTACTCATAGGTCTACGGTATACTCAAATACTCCTCCAAGCCGAACCTCATACAATCGAGACGAGACATGAGTAGGACACGCTGCATACAGACTAAGCCTAAAGGGTAGTTTCGCCTGGAAATTTTCAGGAACGCGTTGTCAGTATAGTAATGAATATGAACAAACAACGTGAAGGCAGATCAGAGCAAAAGGGGTGTGTGTTTCAAACGGTATTGAAGTGTGTCGCTGTCGAGTAGTCAATAAGGACTGTGTACTGAGACACGCCCTGCAAGGGACCAGTAAATTCAGTTTGCTTGTACCGAATGGAGATTGGCCGAAGCAACATCCGGAGGGTTTTCCTCTCTACACATGTGGGGTCCTCCAGTTTTTAAGAAAAACATCCCACCTTTTTGCCAGCTACGCTTGCGCCCTACTACATATTTTCCTGTTCTCTTCTTCCTCCTCTTCCCTCACACCTTCATCTCCCAATCTTGCCCTTGAACCCTTCGTTACTACACAACCCACCCGCAACCATGTCTGCCCCAGCAGCTCAATTCAAGGTCGCCGACATCAGCTTGGCGGCCTTTGGCCGTGCTGAGGTAGGAGTTACCAAAATTGAATGCTGGAAACGAAAACTCTAACGAGCTACAGATCGAGCTGGCCGAGCACGAAATGCCTGGTCTGGTGGCCACGCGAGAGAAGTACGCCGAGGAACAGCCTCTCGCCGGTGCACGTATTGCTGGATGTCTTCACATGAGTATGTTTTATCGCAATCCTGCACGTCCAAACGCCCTCTGACGATCCTGCCTCCACTAGCCATTCAGACCGCTGTCCTCATTGAGACATTGAAGGCCCTGGGTGCCGAGATCACCTGGACTTCATGCAACATCTTCTCCACCCAAGACCACGCCGCAGCTGCCATTGCTGCAGGTGGTACCCCGGTCTTTGCCTGGAAGGGTGAGACTGAAGAGGAGTACAATTGGTGCTTGGAGCAGCAGCTGAAGGCTTTCCCATCCGGCAAGCCTTTGAACCTCATCCTTGACGATGGTGGTGATCTCACTTCTCTCGTCCACACCAAGTACCCAGAGATGCTAGAAGGCTGCTACGGTCTCAGCGAGGAGACCACCACCGGTGTGCACCACCTCTACAAGATGCTCAAGAGCAAGGGCCAGAAGGGTGGCCTTCTTGTCCCAGCCATCAACGTCAACGATTCGGTGACCAAGAGCAAGTTCGACAACCTGTACGGGTGCCGTGAGTCCCTGGTGGATGGTATCAAGCGTGCCACCGATGTCATGATTGCCGGCAAGATTTCCGTCGTCGCTGGCTTCGGTGATGTTGGCAAGGGTTGTGCTCAGGCACTCCACGCCATGGGCGCTCGCGTGCTCGTGACCGAAATCGACCCCATCAATGCCCTGCAGGCTGCGATGGCCGGCTACCAGGTTGTGACCATGGAGGAGGCTGCACCGGTCGGCCAGATCTTCGTCACCACCACTGGCTGCAGGGACATCCTGGTCGGCAAGCACTTCGAGGCCATGCCACAGGATGCCATTGTCTGCAACATCGGTCACTTCGACATCGAGATCGATGTTGCCTGGCTTAAGGCCAACGCCAAGGAGAAGAAGTCGATCAAGCCCCAGGTCGACCGCTTCCTCATGCCAAACGGCAGACACATCATCCTCCTTGCTGAGGGCCGTCTTGTCAACCTTGGCTGTGCCACTGGCCACTCTTCCTTCGTCATGTCCTGTTCCTTCACCAACCAGGTCTTGGCTCAGATCATGCTTTACAAGGCTGGCGACAAGACCTTTGCCAAGAAGTACATCGAGTTCGCTCGTGCCACTGAGGCCGAGGAAGCCGGCCCAGTCCAGACCGTTAGCGAGTCTCAGAACAAGAGCTCCGTCGAGCGTATGGCTGTCGGCGTCTACATGCTGCCTAAGATCCTCGATGAGCAGGTCGCTCTCCTCCACCTCGAACACGTCAACGTACACCTGACCAAGCTCACTGACGCGCAAGCTGAGTACCTCAGCTTGCCACAGGAGGGTCCTTTCAAGAGCGAGTTGTACCGCTACTAGATTGCTCTTGGTGGGGCAAGTCTACTTCAACATTCAACACTTAATCACCAGCGGTAGGGTGTTACGTCTATTTACATAAGAAAAGGGAATGATGGAACGATGGAAATGATTCAACTCTTTCGCGCGTGATACCCAATGAAAGCGTCGGGATTATTGTCTTCAACGGCATGGAGCGGACAAACAAAAGAATGTATGCATTTGCGTGGTGTACGAGGCGTTTCAACAGGCGTCGCGATGCTCACCATTTGGAGCTTGCTGCGGTCATACAGACCTGTAGCGGTAAATACTGGTGCTGTCGTTAGATGAATACAATCGAGCTCGCCTTCTTCTTTCCGTTTCTGAAGCGTCATGTGTGGCAGACTCGCATTTATCTGATGCACTCCATACAGTTATTTGGCTGTGTAGATATGCTCCCGTTTGCAGGAAGGATCGCGACTCCCCTGTGCTTTCTCGACTCGGTGCTGTATCCTGTTGTGTACCTGCCTGAAAAGTCTGCATGACCTTAAGTCAACCTTGACACTCGTCAGGCAGCAACCACTGACTCCGTACATCTTCCTACGCATGCAAACAATTTGCTGGCACATTACTCTCCACTCCTAATTACCAGAGCAACCAGCCAGAAATACTACACAGCTCTAGTTCAGCCAACCAATGTCACGTCGTTTTTGAAACTTTTCTTGTTTTCCGGCATCGCTCTCAACGAAGCACCATCGCGAGCGTACAGCCTTACACTGGACGGCAACTTAAAGGGTTGGTCGCACAGGTGTCCACATATGACCCTCTCTCTACGATGCAAGGCGTGAAGAACCGTCTACCATCAGCGGTAGTAGTGATAGCTGCAGATGCCATCAGTAAGGCCACCTTGCTGCGTATCTTTGATGCTCCCGCTCATGCTTCGTCTTGAGCACCTCTATACCAAGCAGGACACTCAGCCAACAACTAGTCCGCCCGGTCGGAAAATTTTCAGGATTTACGCCTCCGCCAGTGCTCCAGTCACGATGGTCTGGAATAGTGATTGATCCTGCCCTATGTCATAATATCGGTAACGTGGGAAGGTTGGTGCAAACACACTTGCCCAGAGGAGGACACCACCCGAGTGGTTGCTCCCGGATCTAGCTCCCACATGACGCTTATGCAGGCTTCTTCGACCGCACCAGTGAGCGGCTCCCACTGCTCCACAACAAAAGTGCCCGGTTCCCGTCCGCGGCGCGAGGCGTGCACAAGCGCATCGAATCAAGCGCATCGAGTCAACCCCCCAAGCGTTCTCAAGACTGGCGGTGAGGCATACGACAGCGAAGACCACTGCTGTGGGTATGGCAGCCCCAAGAGAAAGACCAGCTCTTGCTGCAGCCTCTAACCAGAATTTCCCTGAGGTCCCCCAGCAAACGCAGGGTAGGGCAGTGGGATTCATGACATGCGCAAATGCGGGCGCGCCGTAGAGCAAAACTTTTCTCCGTTCTGAGGGGGAAGTGAGTATTAACACATACCTAGTACCTTAAGCATCTTTCTCTGTTGTATCCTTTATCCACCAAGAAAGATGGCGAGGATGCCTCACTCCCATCGCAAGACCAACTGAACCGTGCGAACCGAAATCTCGGCGGCGATTGGCGCCCTGATACACATAGCGAGGGCGAAACCGAACCCTGCTTTCGGTCTAGTTTTGCCGCACGGTGTGGCACTCTGGCAAACCCAAGTAACCAACCACCTTGCGAGCAAACGAAGCTCTCCTGGCTCAGTCCCCTTGTAAGAAAACCACCCATAATTCTGGATAGACGCCCTCCTATATCTCTACTACCATCATCCGTGCGAGGAGGTTTGACACCCGACCGCCACAAACTGCGACACTAGCTGAAAAGCTTCGCGCTCAATCGCCTTCAATGATACCCGGATTGACAATTTACTTCTGCGCGATCGCATTTGTGCCAAATGGCCACTGCTGTCTATTGTCCAACCGTACATCCACAAGGCAACGCGTTGCCCAAACGCGGCAACCAACGGAGAAGGACTCGATCGGTTGACCAGAAGTATGGTGGACATTCGCGAATAAAAGCTCTTGTGAGCTACTGGGAAGATCTGAAGTGTTCTAGTGATCAAGATGTTGTGTGCTGCAATCGGCAGAGCTGCAAATTCGGTCGCCTCATAAACCCTTGTCCAAAATACTCTATCGCTGGTGCTATCAGTGACCATGGAGATGCGCTACCATCCTATGAGGACGTCATTTGTGACTTACCGCCAGACTACACATCTACAGATGCACTGGCAACTGTTCGCTTAGAGTTGTATACCCAACTTGCTGGCAAGGATGGGTCGAATACAGAAGACAAATCGTCTTCTAGGACTACACAAGATCGAAGGCCACAATACGGAATCGACTGGGAGACACCGAGCGGTGTTCGCAGTCATGCCAAAAAGAAGAAAAAGACGCCTGCAAAAGCGCCCGAGCCTACAGCAGCCGCAGATGATGGCGCAGGGGGTGAGGAGCCTCCACCACCTCCTGATGATAATGGCAGCGGCACTGGGGGTGATGCAGGCGGTGACTCAAATGGCGGCGGAGATGGGGGTGGAGATGGGGGTGGAGAAGAACCTCCACCTGGCGGCGACGGAGGCGACCCCCCCGAGGAGGTACCTGCCGAAGCCTCCAAGAAGAGTAAGAAGAAGAAAAAGAAGAATATCTGGGACGAGCTTGAAGAATCAGAGGAGAAGCCGCCACAAGAAGAAGAGCCCAAGAAAAGAGAAGAGGAAGACGTTACACCAATGGAGGAGGCCCCCACTGTAAACGAAAGCGCTGCAGCTGAAGGCTCAGGCAGTGCAGAGCCAGGCGACGACTGGGCTGCAGTGACGCCTGCGACGAGCAAAAAGAAGAAGAAGAAAGGCAAAGGTGCCGAGCTTGAACCTTCTCCGCCGGAGCCTGAGCCAGAGCCTGAACCAGAACCTGAGCCGCAACCTGAACCTGAGCCTGAGCCTGAGCCTGAAACGGTACGAGTGCCAACGCCTCCAGCCGAGGACGTAGCCTCCGTTGACGGCTGGGGCTCATTTGCTACAGCTGGTAGCAAAAAGAAGAAGAAGAAGGGCAAAACTGCAGAACCTGAGCCGGTGGTACCAGAACCTGAGCCGGAACCCAAGCCAGAACCCGAGCCAGAACCCGAGCCAGAACCTGAACCAGAGCCTGAACCCGAGCCGAAGAAAGAAGAAGACCCTTGGGCCTCCTTTGCTCCAGCTGCTTCAAGTAAGAAAAAGAAGAAGAAGGGTAAGGGTGGTGAACCCGAACCAACACCTCCCCCACCACCACCAGCACCTGTTAATCCAGAGCCTGAACCCGAACCGGCTGCGGATACTGCCGACAACGAGGACTTCGGCTGGGGTTCATGGGGAGCAGCCGACAAGAAGAAGGAGAAGAAAGGAAAAGTGAGTTCACAACCCCCTTTCTCAAGATCACAGTTGTCATCATTACCCTTTTGGCCCATTGAATCCGTTGCGCGTAATAACACAGTGACTTCGGCGAATCGCGTGCCGCACCGCTGTACCCAGGAGATGGAGGTGTGGCTGGAGCTCGGCCCTCCGCAATCTGCGGGCAGCGCATAATCGATACGCGCTAGAACATGCGAGATCACCTCCAGCTCTCCTGGGTTTCCTGCCGCTTGCGAGCTTGTCGCGTTGTCGCAACCTCGATTATCGCTGTTGCATAATAGCTTCAAATGCAAGAACATTACTGACAACGTGCAGAACGACCCTGTAACAAGCGCCACTCCTGCTGGAGACGATATGAGATTCACAGATATCAGCTTGGATGACAGTAAGACCGCACCTAAGCTCGACCTTGACTTAGGACTTAGCAACGACTCCAAGGGTAAATCATCTGGCCTTGGCTTTGGAAGTTGGGGAGGATGGGGCTTCGGCGGCGCGGAGACCAATCTCGAGAAAAAGGAGGAGAAGAGCGATGATACTGGCTGGGGTTTCGCATCGAGCACCAAGAAGGATGAGAAACCGGCGTCTGGAGGTTTCGATTTTGCCTTCGACAACTCTGGCGCTGTTTCACCGCCAGCAGAGACGAAGGTGGCTGACGAGGATCCGTGGGGTTCCTTTGGCTCTAAGAAAGACAAGAAAAAGAAGAAAGGAACCGTCGTGATCGAGCCAGAGCCCGTGATCGAAGTTCCCCCACCACCGCCACCACCGCCAACATTTGCGCCAGTGGAGGAAAAGCAAGTTGCTGACGATCCATGGGCAGCCCTAAGCGGGAGCAAGAAGGAAAAGAAGAAGAAGAAGGGTGTCCTCTCCGTCCCTGAGCCAGACCCAGAGCCTGTCGTGATCGTTCCAGAACCACAGCCAGAGCCAACACCCTCAGATGAAGGCAAGGTAAAAGAGGATGATGCATGGGGATGGGGGAACATCTCGACATCGAAGGAGAAGAAAAAGAAGAAGGGCACAAAGGGGGCAAGTTTGGTCGAGCCCATCGTCGAGGTACCTCCTCCGCTAGAGCCAGAGCCCGAGCCTGAACCCGAGCCTGAGCCTGAACCTGAACCTGAGCCCGAACCCGAGCCTGTCAAAGATGAAGCCCCGATGTCTAACAAGGCAAAGAAGAAAGCAAAGATGGCCGCAAAGAAGGTGG
This sequence comes from Polychaeton citri CBS 116435, assembly GCA_010093785.1. Taxonomy (NCBI): domain Eukaryota; kingdom Fungi; phylum Ascomycota; class Dothideomycetes; order Capnodiales; family Capnodiaceae; genus Polychaeton; species Polychaeton citri. The sequence continues at coordinate 68,139 of MU003838.1, forward strand.
AGGAAGAGCTAGAGAAGACGTCCAGTCCTGAACCGCCGCCAGGCGAAGATGAGACGTCCAAAAACGATGGCTGGTCGAGCCTGGGCAGCAACAAGGACACAAAGAAGTCAAACTTCGACTGGGGGGATCTGACAGATACGACGACACAAGCGCCTCCGGCTGAGCCCCCTGCGAACGACTGGCTTGGCTCAGGCTGGGGAGACTCGGACAAGAAAGACAAAAAGCAGTCCAAGGCTGGTTCCGATGTTCAGTCTCGCACAAGCTCAACCGTCGAGAAGAAACCGTCAGAAGATGCAGAATCAGGCTGGAGCTTTGGTTGGGGTGGTCTAGGTGCAGGCAAAAAGAAGAAGAAGGGAGCGGCAAAAACCGAACCCCAACCTGAGCTTGAGCCTGAGCCTGAGCCTGTTCTGGACCTTCCAGTGCAAGTGCCCGAACCACCTAGCAATGATCTCCTAGTACCAGCTGCGGTGGAGGAGCCAAAGATCGAAGAAGAAGAAGCGCCGTATTCATGGACCACTGGTACAAAGAAGAAGACGAAAAAGAGCGACAAGAACAAAGGATTCACCGAGATCATCGAGCCGAGTCCCGATGCACCCATCATGCAGCCAGAGGCTATCCAGGAAAAGGCGGTCGAAGATAACACATGGGGTCCTTGGGGGCTGACTGGTAAAAAGGAGAAGAAGAAGAGCAAAAAGAGTGCGTTGGATCCAGAACCAATACCAACACCGCCGGTTGATAGTATGCATGATGCACTCGAACCTCCAGTACAGGACCTTGTTGATGTTACTGAGCCGCCAGCTGAAGATCCTTGGACTTTCGGTGCAACCTCTAAAAAGGACAAGAAGAAAAAGAAAAGCGCGCCTCCTGAGCCTGAGCCAAAGCCTGAACCTGAACCCGAGCCAGAGATTGTCAAAGTCAAGTCCCATGGCTCTTCGCAGAAGGATGATCCTCTTGTCGACCTCGGAGATGACGCATTGGCGGGTGCACAAGAATCTGACCCGGAAGCAGAAGCAACCTCTCCTACGAAAGAAGACAAGGAGAAGGAGAAGAAATCGTCCAAATCCACCAAGAGTTCATCAAGCTGGGGCAGCCTGTTTGGCGGCAGTAGTAGTAGTAAGCCTTCGAAGAAAGAGAAGGAGAAGGAAGCGAAAGAGAAAGAGAAAGAGAAAGAGAGGGCGAAGAAGGAGAAGGAGAAGGAAAAGGAGGAGCGTGAAAGGGCTGAGCTGGAAGCAGCTGAGGCTGAAGAGGCGGCTCGAAAGGCAGAAGAAGAGGCTGAAGCTCAGAGGAAAGCCGAAGAGGATGCTTTCGCCGCTGCCCTTGGTGAGGATCCTAGTGATATTCTCGAGGTTCCTGTGGAGGAGGTCCCAAAGATGACTTCCTCAAAGGACAAGAAGAAGAAGAAGAGTAAGAAAGCTGTTTACGAGCCCGAGCCCGAGCCCGAGCCTATTCCTGAGCCGCCTCCAGTTGAAGAACCAGCGATTCTTGAAGAGCCTGCAATTGAAACCAACGAGGCTGATTTTGAGAATAAATCTGAGAAAGCAGCAGGGTGGAGCTTCTGGGGTGCAGGGCTCAAGTCCACTAAGTCTGCCACGCCTTCGAAGGAGGAACCAGATCCGATGGTGGCCGATCCAGATCCCTGGCCAACAGAGTCGAACTCGAATGCGCGAGAAATCCCAGAGACCGCAGTTTCACCTCCGCCAGTCAGTACTGCCTCATCGAAAAAGAGCAAGAAATCAGGTTCCAGCATTCATGACCGCATAGCTGCACTGGGGGTGGAGACTAAGTCATCGAAGAAGAGTAAGAAAGAGCCCAGCCCACCGATCTCTCCAATCGAACCCGAGCCTGAAGCTGTCGTCATACCGGAGCCGGAGTCGGAGCCAGTGCCGATCTCAATACCAGAACCGTGGGCCCTCGAACCTGAACAGGCTCCCGTGGAGACCAAGGTATCCAAGAAAGACAAGAAGAAAAAGAAGTCCAAAGCACTCGAGCGTGAACCAGTCATCGAGCCCACACCTGAGCCCGAGCCTGTGGAGCCTTCTCCCAAAGCCATTTCGCCTATTCCCGGCGGCTTCCCAGGAGAGGACTTCATGGACGATCCACCGTTTGAGCCTGAACCGGATCCGATTGTCTCATTCGAGCCAGAGCCAGAGCCAGAGCCAGAGCCAGAGCCAGAATCACCTCCAACAAAAAAGAAGTCTTCCAAGGAGAAAAAGTCATCAAGCAAGTCAAAGACACCAAAAAAGGCAGAGTTCGTAGAGCCAATGCCCCGGTCTCCAACTGTAGATCACGATGTCAACATGTTAGACGATGGCGGTGTGCCAGATGAAGCGCTCCTAACGCCACCCCCTGAAGACTCACCGAAAGTAGGATCTTCCTCTCGAAAGGAGCGATCAAAGGCCACCCGCGATCAAGGCACATCATCTTCGAAGGCCTTTCGGGGCACCACTGCACCGCCGTCATCAAGCTCAAGAAGGGATGGGAAGCCCTCTCGACACGAATCTTCTCGACATGAGTCATCGCGTATTGAATCTTCACGTAATGAACCTACGCGCCGCGAGTCTACTCGATATGAGTCTTCACGGTATGATTCCTCACCAGTGAAGGAGCGTCCGTCTGGACTCTCGCGCTCTAAGTCGGAACGCAAATCCAGTCATCGCGATGCAGATGTCAAGTCAAGATCCTCTGGCTCAGATAAAGCCAGCAAGTCAAGACCAAGCGCATCACGAGGTATCAGCTTCTCTGGTATGTTTGGTGGTGCCGCTCCCCCTCCACCACCATCACGCTCCAAATCCCAACGGCATTCCTCCTCGAATGCGGTGCCGAAATCTTCAAGGCGGAATTCAGTGATGGAGGACTCTGGAATGATTTCACCCCCTCCTGATGAACCAAACCTTAGGGGCATGTCTGCCAAGGCTGCCAAGGTCATGGGCTTCACCGGAACAAGCAACAGTAAGCCTCGCCCCTCAACATCACGTCGTCAGAGCAGAGTGCCCGATCCGTACACACTGGACGATGATACTGTTATGGTTGAACCTCCAAACGAGCGTTCGCGTGACAAGACTCGTGACGACCCTGCGCGTGGGGAGCGAAGGAAGACGAGGCGTTCGAAGCATGATTCAGCCTATATGTCTGGAGGCGTCGGCCCAGCTGATGACGCGGTCATGGTTGATCCTCCTGCAGATGAGGCCAAGGTCTTCTCTGGGCCTGAGGACATGACCTTTGTCGAGAGACCCTCCCCTGCTAAACGATCGACTTCCAGTGCGAAGAAGGGCTTGATGGGTGGTATCCTGGGCGCATTTGCTGCATCTAAGGCAGTGCCTGATCGCCGCCAGAGCAGAGCCTACGAAACAGATGATGGCCGTGCTGAGCGTAAACGCGGCACTGGCTACGACGACAGCAGTCACAGGCTTCGCCGTGACGACCGCAATGTGAAAAGATCTCGCAAGGAAGACGGTGGGTTGACGGATGCAGGCCCTGCCACTGATGTCGAACCAGAGCTACGTGAAGCTCGTCGCGCTGAGCGCAAAGCGAGAAAACGAGCGGAACTCCAGGCTGCTGAGGAACAGGCAGCACGTGCTGCTAGTGAACGTGAAGCGCGGAAATCGAAAGTTCGCGACATGCAAGCTGAAGCCGAAGAGCAAGAAGCCCTGCGCCGACGTGAAGAGCGACATGCCGCCAAACGAGCAGAGCGCGAGGCTCGAAAAGCAGAAGAGGCCCGCCTCGCTCACGAAGAAGAGGTCAAGGCGGCTGAACGGCGTGAACGTCGGCGTGAGAAAGAACGCGTTCGCTCAACTAGGGAGGAACCGTATCCGGAACGACCGAAGCAGTCTGAGCGCCGGAGGACTTACATAGATCCTGCACCTGAGGATGAAGAGGCTAGGAAAGTCAGACGGGACGAGCGGCGGCTGCGTCATTCGCTGGCTACGCCAAAACCATTAGCTAGTGAGCGTCCCAGAACTGTTCGCAGGGCTACGGGAGAAGACACCTCTGAGAGGCGCAATGGTGAGCCACGCCGTCCCGTGAATGCGGATGCTTCGGCATCGGCACAATCCAGAGCTGACCGTATGCCCTTCGCTCCAAAGGCCGGAGGTGATACGACCTTTTCGTGGGTTCAGAATATGAGTGATGAACCACCTCCTCCACCTCCTATCGAACGCACGATCATTGACGCACCTGCATACTTTGCTCCCGACGACACCCCAGACCCGCTCGACGAAACCACTGCAAGGGAGTTCAGAAATATGCGGCGCCGACGTGAGGAGGAGGATGACGATCGCTTTCGGCGTGATCGTGACGGCTATGATGATGGAATAAGAAGCAACGATTCCAGCGACCGTGACCGAAAGGGCGGTTTTAGTGCTGGTGGGAAGATGATGGATGGAAGGCCAGCCATGCCAGGGAAGAGAGGGAGCTGGCTCAAGAAGATCGCCGGTCTATAGGCGCCAGCGATTGGATACGTAGTGGATGCATCAGCAGGACTATTGGACTTCGTCAAATCACCATACAAACTTTCGAGAGACATTGGGCTTAGCGTTATAATGTTATTGGACAGATGCACACAATGGCTGGCTTTGCAGTGCAGAATGGATGCATGGGCTGTGCTGGCACCAGTCCTGGGTCGATGTCTTGCACCTACTAACCCCTGGAGTTGTGCGTGTTGCGTCTGGACTGGGGTTTGGAAGTTCATGCATTATGTTGTTTTGTTTTGTTTTCGGAGATACCCTTCATACTACAAATACCCAGCGCTGTATGACTGCATTTTTGCGTGCAGGACAGCTTCTAAGCGATAGGTTGTTACTGAACTATGACTCTTCGCTGCACTGCGCTATTTCCTCGTCATTACCAGCCTTTACTCACTGGCAGTGGACAATGCTCACGGTTAGTTCCATGTGATGTCTTGCCAATCGGCCGAGCATAAAGTTGATGTGCAAATGCGATGTACCTTGATGGTTTTATGAAATGCTAAGATATTCCCTAAGTTGTATGGGTGCACACCTCCATCTGCTTTAATGTATGCAGGACGAGACCCTTTGCGATACTGCGAGATAGCGAGACCTCATCCCGCTACCTGACACTCTATCCACAACGGTGTTCGTTTGAGACTAGATCGCAACATCATTTACCACACCTGCACTTAATATGTTCCGAGAATGACGGAGACTTCACACCTCCCTCCACGTCATCCCTGGGCGTTCATACCCTGGCGTCGCAACAGCGTTGGAATCTCCAAAGGGATTATCGTCATCTTCGTCTTCTGAAGCTGGAGATGGCTCTCGCACCGCTGGCACTTGTGGCGGAGGAGGAGGAGGAGGCATAGGAATGCTATTCGGCCGTGGCGGCTTCGCTGGGGCAGCAGCTGCGTCGTTGAGCTTGAGGCCTGATAGCTGCTGTGTGGCAGCCGCATCGGTCATCGTCGGGGCCGGTGGCTGCTCCCACGCGTCGCTGTCGCTGTCATCCGAAAGACTCTTGTCCATGATCTCGTATGCTGTCAAGGCTTTGACGAGCTCGTCGTTGGCATTCACAAGACTGCCTATCCAGTCGTCAGACTCGACGTGCTGGATGTATACGAGGATCTGGCGGCGCAGGCGTTTGCATGCATCAAAGCGGCGCATCACCTCAGGGTTCTCCGAAACGCGCTCGTTCTCACGATTGACAAGCTGCAGACCGTTGAGAAGATTGGTTGAGGCGATGGAAGACTGCGCAATGCATGTCGTCATATTTTCCTTCTCTTTGGCAATGTTGAAGCGCTTTGTCTTGTCTTTCTTCTTTGAAAGTTTAGAGCTGTACATAGAAGAAGAGGTTGGCGTTAGGGTCACAGGCTGTGATGTCCGGGTGGGAAGTGTTGAGGACGATGGAGCTGGAGCTGCCACCTTGGGGACTGAGTTGACGGCAGATTGCGTTCGGCTGGTAGTTGGGCTGCCTCCTTCTTCAGTATCAGATTCCAGTTCGGTTTCCTGAAGGACCTTTTGCCTTGCTTCTTGTGGTCGCTGAGATTTAGGGAGCTGTCGGTAGAGCTGCGCAATACTCTCCAGGCCAGGAGTGTTCTTGTAGGCATTCGCCCACTGTGTAAAGAGAACCTGACACTTCTTCCGGACGACAGGGTCTACTACTTCGTCCCTCGGCAGAAGCCGCAGCCTCTCTAACAGAGGCTCGTCAGCGAATGTTCGTTGGAATCGAGCACCGGCGTTTTGGATCAGGCCATCAATGATGGCCAATGCTCTGATCTGGCGGTGGGAGTTGCCATATTTACTGTATGTGAGTTAGCAAGAAGGATATTCCTTTCGTGGAAATGCTAGCGTACAGCTTCTTCCGCAGCGCTCTGGCTGCCTCTGTTGGGCCTGAAGCCTGGATCTTAATAACCTCAATCAGGTCTACGATGCCAGAGAGATCGTCTTCCTCATACTGTTCGCTGGTCATGCGGTCTATGTGGACCGTGACCGCGGAATAAGGCTTCTTCTGTAAAAATGTCAGTTTACTCTAACAGGTGCGGAAGCTGACGGCATCAATAGCGACACACCTCTCGGAACATCCTGATTGTGTGATAGTAACCTCAGGGGCGATAGCAAGAACTGATACAGACTCGAGAGGATCGTTACGAATCAAGCACTTGCTTCTCTGACAAGTCGGTGGGAGATATGAGGAGATAGAGCAAGTCTCAATATCTCCCTCGCACAAATGCATACACACACTGACGATCAGTGAACGGTAGCTACGAGCATGTCAATGACGATCAGAAACAATATCCGAGAATGAGGCTACAACAACTTGTAGTCCACCAAAGGTAGTCACCTAAGCAGGATATCTGGCACCTGGATGCTCGGACTATCGAAGCTCTGGAACTTGGAGGGGTAAGCCAAACACGCTCACCCAGCGCCAGCCCCCAGCCGCAGTTCAATGACAATGTGAGGTGACGTTGGAGGGGCTCGCAGCGGGTAGTCCCATAGTGCATTGGCGGCTAGATCCGTCTATCCGGTATCCATCTCCAAGCACAAATCCGAACACGTGCTTGTCTGCCTTCTTGAGCCTACACAGGAAGAGGGGCGGCATCAGCTATAGTACACAGCGACCACCATCGTGTGATGAGTTGCCCTGTTCCTCACATCGGATTACGATCAGTGAGAGCTTCGATGGATGGACCCATCGAAATGACGGCCCTTGCACAAATTTACATAGTGGACCCTCCTTCAACGCTCGATGTTAACATCATGACATCACAACGAATATGTTTACAATCCCATCCCACTATGAGTTCTTAAACTAGGGGAACTCAGGTTTGGAGTCAGTTTGTTTCCTGTACCTGCATCCAAATTTTCCACTCAACTCTCTGGTCCCGAATTTGCGATCCGTATCCCTTTCTACTCCATCAGAGAATAAATAACACCATACTACAAACAAGATGCCTCGTCAATCCGCTCCCCCACCGTCTGGCGAGTTCAATGTTGTCCTCCACAAGCCATTTGAGGGTATGTGACATTCAGGGAGAGTTCATGGAGGTTCTTTCCCTGCTCAGTACTGACCCAGTCACCGACAGGCGCACCAACACACACCATTGAGGTGATTGGCGAGCCAAACCGCCCAGCATCCGTCCGCATTTCCAACTACACTGGCAAGGACAAGAAGACCGAAAAGGAAGGCGACGTTCCTACGTAAGTTTGATTTGCTTCGCCCGCCTTCTTCCTCCCTTTTCCCCCGTATGCACGTACATTGGAGCCCAACTAACTCGATGGGCCTGACAGAGACGATGTCAACGAGCTTCTCGGCCTGGTTAATGAGCTTCGCGGCTACCCATCGCATCCATCCAAGGACGTCTACGGCTTCGATACGAAGCTCGAATTCAACACCTTCGAGATCCAGTGGAGCAACCTCGATGAAGACGCCATCTCTGATGACATCCCGGAGCTCGCTGACGAGACCAAGGACTCGTTCAAGAGGATCGCGGACAGCATCGAGGCTCTGTCAAGGACATTTGCCAAGAAGGATGCTGCTATCTAAGCCATGCAATTTCTTGCTACTGTTATGAGGGGCAGTTAGTACATCAGGTTTCATGATGATGATGACGATAGTTACGATTGTTATTCGTGCCGCCTAAGGCGAGGCTCCAAAAAAAAATTTGATGCTTTCACAATCACAAACGATCCAGAACACTTGCTGTACTACTATACAAATGTGGGATACTTCTGAGTCTTCATATCGAAATGTTATGGGATTTGGCTCTCACTCGAGTGCGAGGGCAATGATTCAAGTTTAATGAAGCTACACAATACAGTCGCCGATTCTCATCAAACGTCATCTAACACAATGTCCTCTAAGATCTCAAACGCAAGCTGTTCCTTTAACTTCCTACCACTGGTCATCCTCTGACTACTCGAACCTTTCACTACCTTTCCAGGTCGCTTTTGATCGGAAGGTGCGCCTCGCGGTAGGATATTATTACATGAGCTCTGAGACGGCACAAGTACCGCCCTTATAGGGCTGTTGGCACGCGATGTCGCCTTGAGCTGACTGGTCGTGGTACCGTCGGCCTTCCTTATGACCTCCAATGCTCCTTGAGATCCATGGTCAAAGTCATGGCAGGTATCGTCACCGGGCATAAGTTTGTGGACCCATTTCTTTGTTTCGACCAGCGTGATGAATCTTGCAAGAAGTTCGTTCTCCCTCAACGTTTGCCTGTGCCCGAGTATGACCAACTTGCTCTTCGCTCTCGTCAAAGCCACGTTGACCCTCCGCCAGTCTTTGAGTAAGTCTCCAACAATCCCTGCATCGTTTGCTCTAACCATGGAGAGGACTATACATTCTTTGTCTCGGCCTTGGAAACGATCAGCAGAGTCGATATCGATCTCGGATGATATGTTTGCCCGTTTGAAGAGTCGCCGTAGAAGTGTAATCTGGGATCGGTAGAGTGTGATGACACCAATGTCTTTCGCTGTCACTCCTTGAGCGAGGAACCCTGTGACCAGTTGTGCTGTAAGTGTTGCCTCACAGACGTTTGTGATGTTCTTGCTACCAGCAGAGAGGCTTTCTAGAGCATCACTGCCAAGGGCGTCTGTCGAGGCAAAAACGACTGGGCGATGTGGATTCGTGAGGTTTGAAAGCCAGCACTGGGCACCAGGAGTTTTGCAGTTGCCACTTAGCATATGCAGTTGGTACAAACCCTGACAGTCTGGCAGATGGAGCCTCCGCTCAGCAACATCCTCGTTGCCACAACGCAGCTGACCGTTATAAATCAGCTCGTTGGACAAAGTCATTATGTCCTCATTCATTCTGTATTGTCGACCGAGCGTCGCAACCGCTACAGGATGGCGCTCGCTCAGTTGTCGGAACAAGCTCATATCCAAGCCTCTATCTTGGGCGAGCCGATTCTGCACGAGTGGTGGCAATTGATAATGATCCCCAACCAACACGAAGCGCCGAGCATGTAATAATGGCCCTAGCGATACAGGAAGAGTGATCTGGCTGGCCTCATCGACAATGCAGACGTCGAAACTGCGACGGCGGAATAGTGCATGATTCGTACCCATGCAGGTGGTGGCAACTATCTTGGTGTTCATGTACGCCTCATCAATCTCTGCAATATTCTCCCTGGGGGTAGCGGCAAGTTGGCAGAATGTCTGGACTTGCGGATTAATCTTTGCCGGTACCCCAAGGCGCAGGATGCTGTGCATTGGGACCGCATCCTTGAGTTTTAGAAGAATATTATCAACAGCTGTGTGCGTGAAGGACGTCAACAGAACCGACTTATCTTCCTCCACTAAAGCGCGGATGATATGTGCAATGGTGGTTGTCTTGCCTGTCCCTGGCATACCCAGGATGAGGGCGTAATCCTGGGCGCTCATTACTTTGTTGACTGCAGCTTGTTGATCGTCGTTCATTTCGTCCATTCGTGACAGTGGCGGTGGAGGCTCCCTTGTGACTGTTGGGGACTCATCGAAGATGATCTGGTTCCGAAGCTTGGTATGAATTGGGTGAGTTGACATGAGTGTCACGAGGCTATTCCGCACGAGTGCAAGTCCATTCGAGAACTCATCTTTGTCTAGACGATAGAGTTGGGGCTTGCTAGACAGATCAGTGGTCCCGCAGCTGTCCTTTTCAACAGACATCACACCTCTGAATGTCTGATTGGAGACTGCGTTAAACGTGCTGAGTCGCTGCCGAGCTTCTCCAAGCTTTCGATCAACAGCAACCATAATCTCGTGCTTGCTGAGACTGATAATGTATCCATTGGCTAATGCCCATTGGCTTTGCTCGGAAGAAATCACAATTGGTTCTCCAATAGTAAGCTGAGTACCATCTGTGAATGGATTCGTACAGTCACTTCGAGTGAATGTATAAATAAAACGATTGATCTTGCCGCCTCCACCTTCTATACCGTCGACAATGGTAGATCTTGTTGCTGCTGCTGTTGAGGTGAGATCTTGACTGATGACAAGATTTCCAAAGCAGCGGCCGACGGCTTCGCGTTGTGCTGAAGACATGGTCCATATTTCGCGACGATATTGACTCATTTCACTCTCCTCAAAGGTCAGCAGCTTGTCCCATTTGGTGAACCATCGCTTTATAATACTTGTCTCGTCGTGATCTTTGCCCAGTCTTCCAACGAGATGACCGACAGCTTCACGCCAAGCAAGACTGTGGTCTTTCTTGCCGTCATCCACCATACCCGCGGTATCAGCATCACCACCCTCCACAAGAGCATGATATGCAAAGCATGCATCTTTAGCATAGCACCTGCCACATTTGAAAGGGTTCTTCAACATCACCGGTAGGCCGGGGCTCTCACTCTCGCGGTCGAATGCGTTGGCGTGATCCTGCGCTGCGTGTCTTCCATTCAGTTCCTTTGGGTGCCTCGCGTTATGCACAAGGTTTGCGAGTCGGTTCCGTTGCTGCATCATTTGTCTGATCTCATTGATAGGTGGTGCGATCCTTGACATGCCCGAACTCTCGAGATAGTAAAGGATGCCGGCTTTGACCTCCACATCATAACGATCAGATAGCAGCAGAGTGTACAGTGCAGTTTGGGCTCGATGCGCAGGACTTTGCGTTGTACGACCGGTCTTTACTTCAAAGGGCGTAATGAGTCTCTTGTACGTCGGCTCTGCTGACAAGCCGTCCACCATCGAGGTCTGAACGGTAGCATCGATATTTCCTTTCAAGCCGAACCTTGGTGCCCAAACGTGCTCTTCGATAGCAATCAGCTTCGATATACTTATCTGGACTTTGTTGCCTAATTTGTCATCAACCAAAGCTTCACTGCCAGGCTCTGCAGCAACAAAGACCGCCGCCCAACAGGCCAGCTCGCTCATCTTGGTTTTCACTTCTTCGATTGCCAGCACATCATCCCTCATACCAAGCTCCCATAGCCCTTCGATATGGCTCTGCACTGTCTTCTCCACCAACTCGAACAAGAAGTCACTCGTCCAGGTGTTTGCCAACATTGCCTGCTGAAAAACTTCGTGAAGAATCTTTCCATATATCATTGGCTTGTTCATCTCGCTCGTGGCTTTGATCCGGTCTTGGAGGACGGCTTTGCGTACACAATCGAATGAATCCGCGACCGTCGTAGCAGAAAGCATATGATCTGGATGGACCACGAGAAGTGGACTCGTCGCCGTGTCATCTACCATTAGTTGTCCAGCTGGGCCGTTGCAGTTGATAGGCCGCTGTAAGTAGTTTGATACGTGTACAATGTCGCCTGGTGCTAGCATCGTGCTTAGCCACGAACCACGTAACGTGAGTGTAGCTGGCAATTTGGTGCCTTGGTCTTCGGTCAATACTATTTGCTCAGGTAAACGCTGTCCTTTATCGTTCGAGAATTCTGCATGAATGATTTGTTGAACTAGTAGTCGACCGTGTCGGTTCGATGGTGGCAAACATGTAGTTTGGAGCGCGGCTTGAGATCTACGCTGTTGACAGTTCGAGGAGGTCGGTGTATGTGATATCTGCTCTTGCCCAGCTGAAATCTATATGCACATATATAAGCTATCTACTCCGTGTACTTCCAAGATTGGATGAGGGTGTACCAACGCCTGTTTTCATGGCTGCTTGAGTCGCAGTAAATTCTGCTAGTGCAAAACTATCCTCGTCAATGTCATCGTCGCCGTATTCGTCGTCATCATCGTTGTCATCAAAGGCCGCAACAAGATCAGGGTCTTCCAACGGGGGTATTGTATATGCTGCCGCGTCAGCTTGTGAGTGCTGCTGCTCATTTTCGTCGCTTTTGGCTTCCGGAATGTCGTACAACTCTCTGTGTTCTAGATGTGAAGGTGGCGCTTGGGACACTAGCTCTTCAAGGTCCTCCACCGAGAAATCGAGGTCGTCTCCAAACTCATCAGTATCTTCTTCGACTAGTGAGATCGGGCTTTGAGATGTTGGGGCCTGAAGGTGTTGCAAACCATGGCTTGATGTCCTGCTCCAGGAAGGCCTCTTGAAAGCAGGCAAAGGGGCTTTGCTTTGTAAGTGTAAAGGCGCTGAGTTTATTGAATCCTGGAAGGCTGCCACTTGCCGGTATCGTGCATCTGACTCGCCGTCATTTGGAGACGGCGATTGCGCTCGTGCAGACACTGGCGCTGAGGTTTCACCGGGTGCTGAAGCATAGTGTCTTCGCTGCATCTGGTGTCTCGGTCGCAATGGACTACCCGAGGGCATACTGTTATGTCTGCGACTGCCACTTTCTGGCAGTGGGCTGGAGCTAGATGGCTCATCCATGTTCGATGCTGCCCTGCCCTTTGGCTGGCCGAGCTTCTGCGTAGCTAGACTTTCCTGCAGCTTTTCTACTAAAGTAGCTACCTTGCTCTTCCCGCCGGCTGCATGCACCTCGTTATCAGCCGTTCTATCCTCGTATAGCATCGTCCCATGCCTGCCACCTGTGCGCGGCCTCTTCCGTCTGCTGCTCGGCCAATCATTGCCAGTGCTAGCCCATCTGCGGAATCCAGCAGTCTTAGCAGGGGTCTCAAGAGGGCGCGGAGAAGCTTGAAATATAAGGTGGCTTATGTCCGGCAATTTGAGCGTATTGTCGCCCTTCTTACTTGCTTTAAACCTCTGCCATAGTTCAGCCGCCGGGTCAGCATTTGGAGTTTCGTCCTCAGTACCAGCTAAGTCCCCAGTAAAGAAATGTGAAGCCTCGTTCCGCTGCGAAGACGTTGTTGGGCATGACGGAGATGAGCTACGCGCTCGTTTCCGTCGCCGATTAGGTGTCAGCAGCGTGTTAGAACTGTTTGGTATCCATCCTATTTGTTCTTCCGGAGACTCCTGCCTTGGCTCTGGCTTTGGTCTGTCGCAACCACTAATTAACTCTTCGATGGAAAGCCTTACGGCCGGCGTCGAGGGAAAGGCATTTGCCGAAGGCAACGCTGGTGTTTGTGCATTTGAATCTTTGGGTGAATTGGAGGTACTGGTAGCATTGTCGCCTTGGATGTCTCCTGCTTGCTCAACAGGATATGAATGAGAGGGGCCATCATTCAACTCCGTTATTGAAGTCTCCGTGTGATGCTGAAATGACTTCAGTTTCGTTTTATTCTGGGATTCCAGTTCGATAGGCGGCTTTGGAGGAACTGTGTTGTGACTCGTCTCAGCCAAAACCTTCCTCGGATCACGCTGATAACTCCAGTCCCTGCTTGATCGCTGGCATAGCATATCAGTATCACTGAACGATTCAGACATTTGCCCGCCACTCACCTTGCTGCTGTGATCTTGTTGGAGGAAAGTCTTTGTCTTCGCCGACATAGCTACCAGGAATTGCTGGTATGTTGCAACTTGAGCTTGACCGGCAAAACTCCATTAAATGATGTCATGACATAGCCGCAGATAGGTGTAGCAAGAATGTAGCAAGAGTGTACGGTGCAACACATTCACACAGATGGCGATTGTCGTCAGAGTATGCTTGGCCTTGTCTCGCATAGTACTTCACAAAGACGCGTTTGCGCCTCGCCAAGCCCAACATTGCAACACGAAACTGATGCGGACCCTTGAAGAAGGCAAACAGCATTAGGTAATATAGCGGCTTGATCCGTGTATAGTGCCTAAGGCGTAAATCTCGGGCAACTTTCCGTACACTTCTAGCAGAGGAGAATTAGAATTTCGCGTCTTGGCACGCACTTTCGGCTTGCAGCGAAAGCACCACCACCTCGAACACTTCGTGCCTACTTTACGCCAGGTCAAAGGCAACGTCGACATCTCGAACCGCATAATCGACACAATCTTGCCAATATGCGGTACATTCACTCCCAGGAAACCCTGCCCATTCCAGATGGCGGTACGTTCATTCGCAATTTTCGCTGCAGAAAGAGCATGGTGTTGGATTTGTCGATTTGGGATTGGAATTTGATGCGGAAACGGGAACGCATAGATATGGGTGCGATGGCGAAGACAAGAAAACTAACAACCGTCGCTCAACAGTCAAGGTTCACATCAAGACCCGCATTGTGACCGTCGAGGGTCCTCGCGGGAAGCTGGTGAAGAACCTGGGCCATCTCGCCGTCTCTTTCTCGCAGCCATCTCAGTCCGTCATCAACATTGAGATGCACCACGGTGTCCGCAAGAGCATCGCTGCCCTCCGTACCGTCCGCACCATCATCAACAACATGATCATTGGCGTGACAAAGGGTTTCAAGTACAAGATGCGCTACGTCTACGCCCATTTCCCCATCAACGTCAACTTCGACAAGAACAACGAGACTGGCCTATGGGAGGTTGAGGTCAGGTATGATGCCACTCAGAGCCGTCAGGAAGTTGGAGATTGGGACTCTTGAGGGCTAACACTCTGCGCAGAAACTTCTTGGGCGAGAAGCTTGTCCGCCGCGTGACCATGCGTCCAGGTGTTGACGTCGAGGCCACCAAGAACGCCAAGGACCAACTCGAGCTGACCGGCAACAACATCGAAGATGTCTCACAGTGCGCAGCCGACCTCCAGCAGGTGTGCAGAGTCAGGAACAAGGATATCCGAAAGTTCTTGGACGGGTTGTACGTGAGCGACAGGGGCAACATTGTTGACGAATAGAGAGTTCCTTTGCAATGAAAAATCGGTGCTTTTTCACGGCGTCATGTTTTGTGAGATAGCGTGGGCTCCCAAATGCATGCTGCGCTTGTCGACTCAAGGCGGCCTGAAATGAATTGCTCTCAGAGCTGTCTCCCAACGACTACGACGAGGTTAATGTGATCTTGCCACATAACGCACCCGCTTTTTCGGAGATCCTGTTCACGATGGGGTATCAAGGGCATGGGGTTATCAAGTGTGCGTGTGTATGTTTGTATGTGTGTGTCAATTCCTTGGACTGCCAACTATTGGTACTGGCTTTTTAAGTTGATTGGATGTTCGGCATTCGCCTCAAGATAGCAATGTCTCCCACATGAAGGTGAACTCCCACACCTTGACGTAACCGCCCGGCCGTATAGCTGCCAGTTTGAAACTCGTTGAATCATTCGTCGTCACCTATCTGAAACCCATTCCAGAGCCGTCACGTTATAGCAGCCATCACCCCCTGCAAACCTCCACGAAAAGCAACCGCATCAGCTTCAAGAACTTGCTAAACTCCCCAGCCTGCATCTTCTCAAGCGCGCCATCGACGTCCTCCCTATCGAGCTTCGGCATCGAGTCCGGAACCCTGCACTCCCTCCCGCCCGTGTCCAGCTCAAACCAACACTCGCGCTCCGGGTCCCTCCCGTCCACACACCGGAACACAAACCTCAACCTGTCGCCGCCGGCCCCCTCGATCCTCAGCCCCAGGCACTGCTCCCAGAACCGCAGCTCGGGCGCATTGTGCCTGGCCTGCGCGTCCAGCGACCGCTGGAACGTGGCCTGCGCCTCCCGCCGCTGCCGGACGGAGTACTGCACGGACTCGATCTCGGCCCTGAGCCCGTCGCGGCGCGCGCGCTGCTCGCCGCGCTGCTGCTCGAGCGACGCGATGGCGTCGCGCATCTCCTGCGTCTCCTGCGCCTCCTTGGCGAGCGTGTCCGCGTGCTCGTCGCACCTCCCCTCCAGCTCTGCGATGGCGTGTCTGCGCTTCGACTGCGAATCTGTGGTCCGTCCGTGTCAGCCGTATGCGTGAGGTAGTGGTGCCCCGTTTGGTGCGCCTGAACGGAAGGAGGGGAAAGATGTTGCATACCTTGGAGCTCTGTGACGCCGATGCGAAACGAGTTCCTCTCCTCCAACACGCGCTTGCGGCCCCGCTCGATGAACTCGTCGAACCGAGTGGTGAAGCGCGCCATGCGCTCGCGCAGGTCGTTGAAGTTGAAATCGATCTCCGGCAGCGTGTCTGCCATCGAGACGGCGTTGGCTGGGTAGCCGTTCTGCTGGCCGCCTGACCAGGTGGTGCCGAAGCGGTTGGGTGTCATGGTCGCTGCTGCTGCCATGGTCGCGCCGGCAGTCGCTTTGTTCGGCTTTCTGGGTTATGCAGTCGATTCGAGTATCGGGTACCCTTAAATGCCGAGATGGTGGTGTTGGTGAATGTTGGCTTTGAAGAGGTAAGGTGGGAAAATTGCCTTGTCGCAAAAGCGCGTGTAAACAAGCGGAAGGGTGCCCGTTGCCATGCCAAAGGTCCGAGCGTCGCCGACTTATATAAATTGTGAGGTGTCAGTACGAGTTCGCAAATGATGTATTGCACGATGGAAACGCTATTGAAGTAGCATAGAAATCATAATTCCATGCGCAGTCAGTCCGACCGTGGCTTTTCGAATGCCTCGAACACCCACGCGGAATCTGTAGGAATGCGAGGGCGGTCAACAGCAGCACCTCTACGCTTTCAGTGAGCCAGATGCGCCAGAGTCTGTGATAATGGCTGCGTGCTCATGGAATGCGATAAGGACAATAGAATAGTAACAACAAGAACTCATCGAGCTCATGCGCTCGATTGATGGTCATTAGGCATGCAACAGGGTATCTCAAACAGTCAAACATAAATGAACAACACCAAGCAAAGAGCAAAGCCCAGTCAAGAAAGAAGACTTGCACGAGACCACTAGTTTTCAATCTGCTCCTTTCGAGCCATGTTTCTCTTGCTCCTCCTCTTGCCTGCAGGTTTCGAGGAGGCCTCATCCGAGTCCTCAGCGGCCTCGATGCCGCCTTTGGCACCCTGGACAGCACCTTGGAGCTTCTCTTGAAGCTTGTGCTTGTCGGCTTCGTCCTGCATGTCGTCCATTGCATCGCTGGCACCTCTACATCCAGTGCCGCAGACGAGGTCAAGGACGCCCCAGTGCCCGAAGTTGCCCACCTCGTCTGGTTCGTCTGCTGTGAGGAAGTGCGAGTCTGTGCGCCGCGCCATGCCTGCGAGGATGATGCTGGAAGGCAGGACTGCGTAGCCTGAATACAGGAAGAGGTCTTCCAGGCTGACTAGAGCGAGAAGGATGTGCCAGGTCAGGACGTGGAAGCGGAAGAGGAATGCCGGCAGGAAGACTGGGAACCAGTTCACGAGGAGATAGTCTACTGGGTGATCGTACGTTGCCATCAGGCTGAAGGGGAGCTTGATGCTGTGCTGCCACCCCAGGTGCCAGGTCTTGAGCTTTGAGTTGTAGGTGTGAAGCACATAGCGATGGAGTCCATAGTGCACTACTCCACGGAACAACAGGCCCTTGAGGATGTCCTTGCCTATGCTCCACGGTAGAGGTACGGTAGTGGTCACTTTCAAGATGCTCCGCGTATGTAACACGCTCGTGGCCAGGAGCTCCAGTAGCGCCTGGACGAGGACACCTAGGAGGACATTGAACGAGGCAACCCCAGCGACCCTCAGCAATCTATCGCGTCCAAGGTTCTGGGGCAGGGCACGCGAGCGCTCTGCTTTCAGAGCGCG
This sequence comes from Polychaeton citri CBS 116435, assembly GCA_010093785.1. NCBI lineage: Eukaryota > Fungi > Ascomycota > Dothideomycetes > Capnodiales > Capnodiaceae > Polychaeton > Polychaeton citri. Next base: position 85,916 of record MU003838.1, read on the forward strand.
AGCTGCAGTTGGCGCTGCGCAGTCGAAGGCCAGCAGGCCCAGGGCTGGCAGCAGGTAGAACAGGAGCCTGATGGCTAGGGAGCCCCAGATCTCAATGCTGAACTGCCCTTGGCTCAGGACTAGAGCGCTCCAGGTCAGGTAGAAGAGGACTAGATTGATCGAGGTGCTCGTGCCGCCAAACACCGGCAGCGCGAGGAAGGACAACAACGGCAGCGGCAGCGATGCGAAGCCAGACACCTTCGAGACGGTGAGGGAATACACCTCTGCGAAGCTGCCAGGGAAGCCATAGTAGCGACCCTGCAGGTACCCATAGCTGTAGAGGGCGTTGTCCCGGAGCGTGGCGAGTGCTGATGCCATGGCGGTGTTGCGCCGACGGGTGGTGGCCGACTCGGACACTATGCAGACTATGCAGCGGAATGAGACGCGTCTGCTTATCAAAAGGGACCCGGAGGGCAGAGTAGGTACCTACCCAGGGTGCGACTACCGGATCGGACAGTCGGTGGTGTGTGTGTGTGTGTGTGTGGTTCTATTCAAGAGCATACCGCGGGATGCGCGGGCATCGTTGGCCTACTGAGGTGTCTGGTGCGGGTAGCGCGGCGGGTGGTAAGATTGCAGATGTCGCGATCATGGAACGGCTTGGAGACTTAGAAATACAGTGAGGGCCCGCCTTATGCTAGCATGAGACACTAGCATACACAGTTAGAAGGGCTGTGAAATCCCGCCCAGGCAAAAGGAAGCTTGGAAATCTGTGAAGCTGATGAAGCCACGTCCAGACGTCATCATGGCCGATCAGGCGCCAAGATCTCTCGCTGTGATCGACAAGGGGGGGTTGGTTCGATAGGCCAGCTGTCGGAGTATAATGTTGCGCGCGCAATGGAATACACTTTGTACAGTATACAACACACAGGGCCAGCGATCCGCACTGCTCTCTCGCACGAAGCGAAGGCAAGCCGGTTGTCGCAGGTGTGGTGCGCTAAGGTGGCCACTGTCGAACGAAGCAATGAATCACCGAGCTTGTGCTATAGTCGCAACAGGCAAAAGGTGGTGCCAAGCGGCCACAAGAAATGCCACACATTGTGGCTTTGAGTCTTGGTAGGCAGGAAGGCAGGACGGCAGGCTGACAAAGCCATCGTGCCTGTGGGTTTCCACCATTCCATATCGGGGGAGAGGAGGGCAAAAAAAGGTCAGGCACTCCGGCTCAGGCCCTCGGGTTCAGACTCAAGACTCAAGACTCAAGACTCAAGACTCGGGGCACAGGGCACAGGGCGGGAAGGGTTGATTCCTACGCCCGGAAGACCCGGTACCACGGAGTTTGCACATCCCCCCCCCCCCCCTGCACAGGCGTCCTGACAAGCATTTCTGCTATTACTGCACAGGCATAGGCACGGGCACAGGCATAGGCATGGGCAGTGGGCAGACACTCTCTCCAGTCGTTCCGTCGGCGTGCACCTGCATACTTACGGCCGCTCTGCCCACCGCGCGAGGTCGGAGGGACTCGTAGATACTTTGATGTCATGCCCCTCCCTCCAGGTCCGTCTCGCCAAACCCTCCCCACAGCCCACTAGTTGCTTCGTTATGCAGCAGAACGGTGACTGCTTGTCCAGGGCAATTTTAGGCAACCTCCCTGGCAGATCAGGCCTGCCTGTCTCTGCCTGTCTGCACATCTCTGCGTCTCTACGTCTCTGCGTCTCTGCGTCTCTGCGTCTCTGCACGTCTGCTTCGTGATGAGACGGCCGCTTGGCATCAAGCGTCGCATGCGATGCTCCGTTCTGGGCAAGCACTGCCAGGCCATGGCGGGCGATCAGTCCATCCTCCTTCTCCTCCTCCTCCCTATGACTGCAACCGTGACCGTTATGCGTCAGTACGGCACACCCGCGCACACTCACGTAGTCTTCCCTAGGCCCTGGTGGCCCCTCGGAACCATTCCAGCTAATGCCTCCGGACACTATCCGGGATCTCACCTGCGATCACGGTAGGATGTTGAGGCTGGTGTGTCGTCAACTCGCTGCCATGCCAGGGTGTGGGCTGGCATTGAACGTCCCTTCGAGTACTGCCGTACCCTCTCGACCAGAGCCCCATGGATGAGTAAGACGTTCCAGATTTCTCAGGTCGCTTCCACGACAACCTACCACCCGGATGACACGAGTACAGGAGGCTGAGCATAAATGTCCTGACGTTGGTCGTCCAGCTCACTGACCCTTTGACCGGACCCAGTCGACACTACTGATACCCACACACACACACACACACACACACACTCTCTCTCTCTCTCTCTCTCTATATCTCTCCGTCTCTACATGGCATAAATATATCCAGCCCTATAGCCTCCTCGGACAGTGAACATGACCGTCATCTACCTGAACAACAACACTTCATACCTCTATCCAGATGTCACTAATACTGTGATGGCACAACGGAAACGATCCACACCTGAACACGAAGAATCCTCGGACGGGTCTAGCATCAGGATCAAGACGGAGAACGAGAACTGGCGAGGGAAGAACGATCCTACTGAGCGCCGCAGGATCCAGAACAGACTCAACCAGAGGGCGTTCAGACAGAGGCGACGGACAGGCACATCGCCGCCACAGACAAGAGCCACCCCTACAAGCTCTCCAGGTGAGGACCCCTTCCGCCATGCACCCCAGCTGACCATGCCCACGTTGCTTACCTTTGCGCCACCAGATCGCAGCCAGGATGAACTCAGTCAGACGGTAACGGCTCGAGAGTCGCCGGCACCGCCAATCAGACTGAGCACCTCGCCACCTGGACTTCGACCTTCGGCCACATGGGACGAGCTCGCCCGCACCATCAATGGCAACCTCATGGAGGCAGTGGCCATCAACGCCCGGACGCTGCACCTCGATGAGGCTGCCGTCCGGCAGGGCGAGCGGATGAGGACGCCAGGCCAACGGGCAAGTGTCCCCATAGCCCTAGGGCCGGTCCCTCTCCAGCATCAGATCTCACATGACCTCCTGTACGACACCATCCCTCACCCCAGGATCAGACAGAACATCATGGCGGCCATCATCTCTGGCAGGCTTGACCAGGCGGCACTGAGCAGCTGTATCCGCGCAAGCGGTGCGCTCGTCTTCTGGCAAGGTACCTGGCAGCGGCGTGGCCTGGTCGTGTGGGGGGATGCCAGCTGCATCTCCAGCTGGGAACTCACCGAAGGCTTTGTGCGGACGTTTGGCTTTCTGCTCGAAGGCTGCGACGATTTCCTGGCTGCTACGAACACGTGGAGAGCAATGAGAGGCGAGGCGCCAATCACTCTGTGACATGTACGTTGGAGCGTTCTGACGAAGACGACGACGACGACGACGACGACGACGACGGAGGACCTGGAATTGCATCTTTGTGTTTGCATCGACTGACTGACGTTTGTGCTGTCAATGTTTGACGGGGGTTTTCCTGTTGGTCGAGTTGGGAGCGTTTCTATTGGAGTTTGCTTTGCTTTCCCTCCGCATGTGCGAGATGCTGGCTCGTCTCGCACGCTGTACTGTACCACTAGATCAAAAGGCAGAACAGACCTTAGACAAGCTTTTTTTTTCCCCCAAAGAAAAGACCGTCACGCGATGGATACATTTCTCTCCCCCCACCTGCTGTCAGCTTTCGTACGCGAAGTCGCATGGCAGTCAAGTCATCAAGACGATAAGGACGCAGCGTGGCATCGGAGGGGCTCTGCATGAGCGTCTGCATGGGCCTCCGCATGCGCGATGTGTGCATACAGCCGAAGGGTGCGTGGGTGTGTGAGTGAGTGAGCGAGTGTGAGTGTTTTTGCGTACCTATGACTGTCGCTGTCGCTGTCACTGTCATTGTCACTGTCACTGTCACTGTCACTGTCACTGTCGTTGTCGCGGTTGCTGCGTGTAAGATGGTGAGTTCCGAGTGCAGATCGCTTCAGCCCTACCGGGGAGGGTGTAACGGTATGAAGTCAGCACGGCTCAGATCTACCAGGATAAGGCACGGGTGAAACCGCGCGTTTGCCTGGGAGTGCGTGGGATGAGGGCTGTTGTTGCTGCTGCTGCTGCTGCTACTACTGCTCGATGATGATGATGGTGGTGGTGGTGGTGACAACAACAACAGCAATCCCATGATGAAGAGGCAAAAACCGACACGTTGAGGTTGAGGCGATGAATCCTCCAAGCGGTGCAGTATGCATGCGTGAAGCTTATTGTCCGGTCATGCTTGTTGTTGCTGTTGCCTGCCACGTGAAGGCGAACGCAGATTCCATCCACCTCGCCTGCCTGCTAGGCGCGGGTGGCGGTCAACAACCCCTGGTAGCAGCGAGCGAGCGAGCGAGTATGTAGGCGTGCATATACACATATATATGGATATGTATATATGGATGTGTATATATGGATATGTCTGCGTGCAGAGCTGTGCGCAGGTGTCCAGCCGGGAGGCATCATCACAGCGGTAATGCCACGCGATGACTCCATCCTGGGCCAAGGGCTCGGGGAGGGCAGGACAGCTGTGCTGTACCGGCCATATGACATGTGAATTGTCGTCGTGCATATGGAACCCTTGAGAAGGAGGGGCGGCGTCTGCTGTATGGCATCGAGGAGCTGTACAAATCCTGCGCCTTAAGTGCCAGATCCCCCCTGTCCCGTACCTGGATACATCTGCAGGCGAAGGTGCTGGAGGCTGCTAGGAGGTACGACTGACTATACCACTAATGGCTACCTGGATACCGCTGGGTCACTGCCCACCCGGTGCCTACCGCCTGGGTGTGTGCCTTAGGTGGGTGGGTGAGGAATCAGGCACCAACGAGAGTGCAGCAGCAGCAGCAGCACCACCACCACCACCACCACCACCACTACCACCACTACTACTACCGTAATTGTCATGACTACAGCGCTGGAACGTGGGAGCGGATGCAGGCCGTGCCTGTGCATCGCCCGTCCCCTGGCCTTTACTCAGTTACCCATCGCTTCAGGTCAAGCGTACTGTGTGTGAGCTGGCAGAACAGGGCACACGGGATGGCATCCTGCGTGCCTGTACCTGACACCACTTCCAATACTGACTGCCAACGTCCGTGGGCGATGACGGAGGGTTTTCCACGCGTGCCCAGGCGGCAAGTGAGCTCAGCATCCATCGGGCTTGATGCTCGCTCGGCTCGGCTCTCGCCATGTACGGAGCAGTGGGAAGAGAGCTATAGTTACAGTACAGTACTAGCTCGAGTGGAATTTTCGTAGTGAGAGGCTTCTTTCAAGCACCTGTCGGTGGTAGCAGGCAGGCAGGCTGGGTTAGGTAGGTAGTTTTAGGTAGGCAGATCGGTAGGTAGGTGTGACTTCCCATGCACTCATACTCACACGCACACAAAACTCCACCTTTGAATTACACTCGCATTCCTTTCCCTTCTCCTTCCCCTCTCCCCTCATCCATCCTCTCTCTTCAATCCCCACCTGCTGGCAGTACGTCTCCCGCTCCCCCCCCCCCTTTCTCCTGCAAGGCCTCATCTGCCGTCGGAGAACGAGCGTGTCCCAGTCATCCAGTCCGAGTCCTCTGATCGCGCACCCTCGGCCCATCCCGAAAGGTGTGTGTGTCCCTCAGGGAAGGGGAGAAAAAAAAAAGGCTGGGCCTGTGCTTGACTAGGGCTTCGAAAAAGCGTGAAAAGTTGGTGGTGTGGGAAGCAAGAGACATCCGCTCCGACATCACCGGCCGCACTGGCACTGGCACTGGCACTGGCTCTGGCTCTGGCACTGACGCTCGCTGGCACTGCACACTGCACCGCACTGCACCGCACCGCACCGCACCGCACAGACTCAGAGCTAATATCTCTCTCCCTCTGACCTGACCTGACCTGACCGCACCCGCTACCCTACATCAGGTATCCTTTCTCGCGCGGACGTACAGATCACCACCCTGTACTCTCGCTGTCGACCTCCATCCTTCCTTCCAACCTGTTACCCTCCGACGGGTTCGCTTCACGACTACACGCCTCTTTTGTTTTCAAACCGTCCTGCTCACGCCAAACCCGGCTTGCAATTCCCACGGATTTGCCAATCTCGCGGCCAAGCTTCGATTTTATTTTATTTTGTTTCGGTCCGCTGGCCACGCTCTGACGATATCAAGCCCTACGACGTCCAACGCTGGTAAGAAGCAATCGCATTTCGTTTAGCATCGCAGCAAATTATCCCTGGCAGCAGGCAGCAGGCAATAGCAATTTGGCAGTCACCGGTTCATCTCTGAAGCTTGAGAGGTTGCGCCAGCGCAGCGCCTGGGCCACACGTTGCGAATACAACGCTGCTGACGCTCCCACCTACCTCCTTCTTGCTAACTGGGTTCTTCTTTTCTTTCTCCTAGACACGACCAACACCGAGCCTCCTGCCACGATACTTCTGCCAGTTGCATTCGCCATCTTGTGCAGACCCATCTAACCTTTCTCTCACACTACGATCCTACCGCATCGTCGGCTTGCCGCAGCTTTGTCTTCACATCTCAGTAAGGCAGACGTCATCCACCATCTCCACGCCCACACAACCTACCTCAAAGCTATCCGCGTCCACTTTCGCACAGAGGCTCCTGTCGAGGATTGAGGTGCGGGGAGGGCCATACGGTGACCTCTCCGGACAGTGAATAGCGCATAGTCGCGCAGACTCGTAACTGTCGTCTGGCAGGGTCTCTGCCTTGCCCCATCTCCCGCAAGAGGGCATCCTCCCCTTTTAGCAACAGGAAAAGAGCACTACACGCAGACTGCCGCGATGGCAGCAGCCGGCGCAGGCCAGAGTGGCTTCTCGTACGCACAAGCTGCGAAAGGCCGGTCCTCGGCGTCGCCATCAAGTAAGGTCACCTCCGGTGTTGCAACACCTGCCACAGGCCAGCTGTCGGAGTCGGTACAAGCAGCCAACTGGGCCGATGATGTCGAAGCCAATGCCAGTGATCAGGACAGTGGCGCGCAGAAGGACTCTCAAGAGCAGAGCAATACTACGGTAGAGGCAAAGAGCACCATTGAGCGCGCAAAGGAAGAGGACAAGGCACAACATACCAGTTCAGGTGTGTCATCGCCAGACCTGATTGCATCAGGTAGCGCCACCTCGAAGGATGAGGAATGGTCGGGTGCACCGAATGGCACTTCGTCCGAGTCGACGTGGGAGAGTAAATCATCGGCCTCAAATGGGAACGAGCCCTCATGGATCATGGAGCGCGAGAAGCGCCAGACGGAGGAGAAGGCCATGGAGCCTACTCCGAAGAAGGGCAAGAAGAAGACCGAGAAGGCGGAGGAACCTCCCAAACCAGCGGTGCTCACTGAGTCCTCCCCACCAGCAGTCAACCCATGGGCCAAGCGTGCAGAGGAGGCCAAGGCCAGGACAACTTCCACTCCCCCAGTCGCTCAGGCCGTGCCAAAGACCGCCCAACCTACAGCGGCCCAGAAGTCGAGCTCATTGACTGAGAATCAGCACCCACGTGCAGAAGTACGCAAGAAGGCGGACCCTGTCCCAGCCGTCAAACCCACCACCGATGCCCCCGGCACCGGCCCGACCGCTGCACCCCAGATCAAACGCCAGAACGAAGCGCGCTCAAGTCGCCCGAGCTCAAAGTCTGGCTCTGAACCTGCACCCCAATCTCCGTCGGCGGGTGCTACACCTGTACGCACTCTCCCAGCAGGCCGCTCAGCAATGTCGAACCCTGCGGCTAGACCACCGCCATCTGTCAGGGATGAGGTGTCGTGGCCGACGCCAGACCTAGCGATTGAACAGGAGCGCAAGGCTGCAGCCGACAAAGATGCCGAGAAGGAGCCCGCTGACAAGGTCGACGAGGATCCTGCAGCTGCGAAGCCAGCCAACAAGAGGACGCAGTGGACGGCGCTCGCAGTAACACCAAACATCATCTGGGAGACCGCAGGAGTCAGGGATCGTGGGAGCCGAGGGTTGCCACACAACGAACGGGGCGGCCGTGGAGGTGGCAGCATCAGGGCCAGAGGAGGCTACCGTGGCGCAGCCAATGGGGTCGCCAACGGTGAAGGGCCCGCTCGCTCTCAGCAGTCAGCTGAATCAGGTGCACCGCGTGGACGTTCCCAGAATGCCGATCGTCCCACTTCACTACCAGTAGCAAAGGCCGGCCGAGCCTCAAGTGCGAACTCACACCACGATAGAGCTAGGGATGCTCGCAGTGATCGCTCCCACCAGAAAGCGCAGGGCCTGGCGGATCCAACGGCGAAGGAGTTCAAGCAAGCCGCTGCGCCTACTGTGAACAGTGCATCAACAAGCAAGCCCACACGCCGCGCCAAGTCTCCCAAAGCTGATCCAAACGCCACCGAAGACCAGATTCCTGACCCTATCCCTCCCCAAGTGCAAGCTGATGCACAGCCAGTTCAGCACTCCGAGCCGGCGCAGACACCTCGTGCAACTGCCCCCTTCAACAAGGCTGAGAACGTCGAAGGCAGGAAGGGCCGCTCGTTTGACGGCTTCAAAGAGTCCACGTGGAATGCAACACATGCACCAGGGATCAGGCGCGGCGGCGCTAGAGGTGGCAGAGGCCGTGGAGGATCGAGAGAGTTCGGTGCAAATGGAAGCGGCGGTCACATCTATGGCGGCAACGTGGCTGAATTCAACAACTTCAACCCAGCTGGTGCCTTCGTGCCAGGGCGCGGTGGCCACAAGTTCTCCAACCAGAATCGAGGCTGGCACCAACAAGGACAGAACCGCTCCCAGTCTATCCCCATCGATGCATGGTATCCCCGCTCCAACGGGTACTATCCAGCTAACACGATGGTCCCAAGCCCAATAGAGTATGGGTACCCGATGGCCGCCATGGCATATCCGACCTACCTGGACCAGCAGCAGCAGGTCCAGGACCTGGTTCGGACCCAGCTTGATTACTACTTCTCCATGGATAACATGTTGAAGGACATGTACCTGCGCAAGAACATGGATTCCCAAGGCTTTGTCCCGCTCGAACTCATCGCCGGCTTCAACCGCATCAAGAATCTCAGTCCCGACCTTGAGATCGTCAGGGCAGCCTGCCTCAGCTCCGAAGTCATCGATATACGCGTTGGCGAAGATGGCAAGGAACGATTGCGTACGAGGGACGAGTGGGCTCAATTCGTCCTGCCCTTGGACCAGCGCGAGCCACATGCTCAGAACGACGGACCACAGAAGCTGCAAAGACCTGAGCCCCCACAGATCCAGACGTTTGGCCATGCTGGCATGCAGATGCGTGGGCCTGCTTCCGCTGGCTACTCGCCTATGTTTCAGAGGAACGATCGCAGGTCGTATGATGGTGGCCTCGCGGCCATGAATGGCATGTTTGCCTACCCCGGCTTCGGTGTGATCCCAGAGTTCACCAACGGTCAGGTTGACGACGAGGAGGTGCGTGGGAGGTCAATGAGACCCTCCGCACATCAGGCAAACCTGTCGCCTAGCCAGGCTCTCAACGGCGAGCCAGAAGGAGAGGACACTTTCCCAAATGGCCAGATCGAAAACCTTACTGTAGTTGTCCGCAGCGAAACCGCTGGCAAGCCTCGTCAGCCATTCCATCACCTTGCATCACGAACCTTCTCGAACGGTTCCATCGACACGAGGCTCATCGAAACCGACAGGCCCACTGATGGCCAGAACCAGCCAGCCGCGAATGGAGAGGCGGTCACTAACGGAACCGACTCAAACGGTAGCAGGTCGCGACATGCCAGCCCCAGCCAGATCAAGTCCCCTGTGCCCAATAACTTGTCCGTCTTTTGGGTCAAGGACAAGGATGCTCCAGTACAACAGCTACCTGCCGACGTGACGCCAGAGCCGTATCCACATCTGCATATGAAGGCGTTGGACCAGCGAAGCCACGCGGCCACTGGCAACTGCCCGTATGATATGGACGTCTTGTACCAATTCTGGTCTCACTTCCTCATCCGCAACTTCAACAACGGGATGTATACCGAATTCAAGCGCCTGGCTCTGGAGGACGCTGAGCAGCGTCACAACACGGTCGGCGTGGCAAACCTGAACAAATACTATTCCGAAGCGCTCCTCAATTCGAAGACAATCCGCGACCACGTCCTTCGGGACTACGTCGAAATGGTCAAGAAGGAGACGTCGACGCAGCCGGACAACACCGCCTTCAAGCAACTGCGATCTGCTTGGCGCAACGGCGCGCTCAACCTCAAGAACAGGAAGAAACTGGGTGATGTTGCTGACGATGAGTTGAAGGCTCAGCTTGAAGCTTGAGCATGAGCATAGCCCCGGGACATCCTACGTTGCCTATGCATCCCAACCTTGGCCACTTCCGCCTTGGTCAAGTTTTCAAGGAGGCGGTCCAAATATGGCATGTGATGTGGACCATTCACGATATCACTGTTCAACAACACTTTTCACAACTTCGATCCGGATTGCTGCATAACAAGTGTCCGAAGGCGCTAATAATATCCTTGCTGCTACTGCATGATGTTCTTGCTTTACTTTCATGGAAACGGATCGTGCCCTCATAGCGGCAGACATGACGGAGTTTTCTCGGAGTTTTCAATCGCAAAGGAAAGAGTTGAACCGGCAATCTGGCGAAAGCATTTTCCTGTGGCTACTTCTTGCTATGCATCCCCTCTTCTGCTTCCATGCTTCATTCGATCTACTGACAAAAAGTCTCTGCACAATTGTTGTTATTGTCCTCGCTGCTTTCTCTGCGGCAAGGTTTCTCTTCACTTCTACATGGTGGTGTCGCTGGCAATTATGGGGGGAATAGACTTGAAGCGATGAACTCGCTGTCCTGGCCGGGTCCGGTTCCGTCGGTGGTGGGGGTTTGCTTCAACTTTCTTCGGTTCAAATCACACTCCGCTCAGGCATCAACGTCGGATCGCGAGGTTTTCCTGCAACGCCGAGAGAGCTTCCACCTTCCCGAATGGGAGAGTGGAAGGGGTTCCTCTTTCCATGCTCTGTGCGACTTGCTCTACTACCGGCGGTGCCATCTGATCATTCCGCTCTTGGTGCGTAGTCACTGTTAGCCTGAGACGACAACCGTTGACATGTACTGTTTGTTTGCTTTTCTACTTTTAAAGACCAAGCGAGAGGTACTTAGTCGTGCATAGCGAAAATGATTGGGAATCTTCACATCTCCAACAACCCTCTCTCGTGCCATACCTCGTTTTTTTTTTTTTTTTTTTTTTTTTTACTTCACTTGTCGTCACAACTGCCTAGTCCAACATGGCCACTACCGGAGAATACAGTGAAATTCCTGTAAGGGACAAAGTTCAATAATGGCATTACTGGGGAAGGTGCCTGGTGCGCTTGCACAGACACTGTCCAACAGACTGCCACTTCTTCGCGATTAGGGACTCTAGGCCAATCGTGGGAAGTTGTCTAACACGCTTTAGATGACACGAGAACGGCCTTGTGAAGTGACGAGTTCTATCCTATCCGCACCTCGCCATTGAGGATGTAGCGTACTCATACTTGTAAAGATGCTGGAACCGCCGTGCATCATGCAAGACCTTCGCCGTTCAAGCTCTCCATACATAGTAAGCTCATGGCTCTGTCTCTCCGTCGTGTAGATCATCAAGCCGCTGTAAGCTACGTTGCTCATAATGCCAACCCTGTAGAGCCCACCGTATGCCAGCACCGTGTAATTTCAGAGAGATCGAAGCGGAGACGTATTCAAGAGACATCGTGGTCAACATAGCCAGCGCATTTTGCCCGGCTAAAGGGGCAAAAACTCCATTGGGAAATTCAAGCAAACCTTCATGGAAAGACCTGCTGCTCCTGGGTCGCAGGGTAAAGTCCAGTCAGGGAAAGCATACGATGCTGCTTGCAGCCAAGAAGAAACCGAGCACTTCGTGTGAGGGTGGGGGGAGGAGGGTGGCGCATCAGTTCCAATTCCGCGCTTGGGAAGCAGCGTCCGCGTCTCGCGCTGCCACATTCTCGCGAGCGTTCTGTGCAAGGGTCTCGGTCTGCGTCTGCCCTCGCTGTGCCTCAAGCTGTCGGCCTAGCTTGCCTTTGCTCTGACTCGAGTGGGTTGCCTTGGCTCGCTCCTGGAGAGGGGAGAGTAAGGTCAGCGTCGGTCTTCTTAATAAACATAGCAATGTAGCCGGGGAGCAGGAAGAAGGGGCATAAACTAGAGACGCTACGGCATATACGTGTCACTCTTGAAGCCGCCACAACACGTTCGCCGTGGCGCTCGTCGAAGCTGTCGCAAGAGGTGCTCTATCGCTATTCGTCACGGAAATTTGAGTACACTAGAAAGCTGCAGACGTTGCGCGCCTCTCGTTGAGAAGACATGCGCAGCAACAGCGATTGGGTGGGAGAATGTACTCAGTCCGTAGGCAGAGGTCAAACTGAGACTTGGGGAGTGACTCACCTCAGCAGCGCGCGCGGCAGCATCTCGGGGGGAAGGAGAGCCTTGCGCGGTCGTCGCTGGCGCTGTGGTCCCTCCCAGGGTCCTGCCGCCGGATGTTCTGGGGGAGGGTACGGAGGCGCGGCCACCGGGTTGCTGTGCAGGCGCATTCGCAGGCGTTGACCCGAGAGACCTCCCTTCGCCTTGGAAGTTGCCGGATTCCTTCCCGCAGCAGTTGCCCATTATGCTGCTCTGCACTGATACGAAGCCGCGAGAGGAAGCCGTCTAGGTAGTGGTAGGTCTGGTGGGGGTTCTGTAATGGCGAATGTTCCCATGGGGAGGTAAGATCTGATGACGGACAGCCACCTTCTATCGGCCTTCTAGAATGTCAGAGAGAGAACCGAGTTCGCTGCTCGAGCACAGCAAGCAAGAGGTTGACGTTAGGTCTGTGTGCCAAGGGACCGCGGGCGGGTGTGGGGACATCAGTCAGATAAGCTTATTGTTCAAGGTTGGTGCTGTCTGCGTAATGCGCAATGCGCAACACGCACTCTACAGACTACGCCAATAGTTGCGCTGTAGAATAACCCTGGAATTTTCCCTGTTGCAATAGCGTAGGGTTCTTACAGTCCTGTACAATGTATCTACGAGCGGTGCCAAAGTGGCATGTACGTTATGGATTTTTCGTACTTTCCTCCCCTCCATGCATATGTGGTATAAAATCGTGTAAATAGATGAGGTAGGCGCAAATATGTGGAGCTAAATCCAAGTGGCTCTGGATTGACTTCTTTGAAACAACGCATAGACCACATTATTTGCGATCAGAAGCTGGTACTTGGCAGTAGAGCCCTGGAGGCAACTCAATTTCATTCTGAGGAATGAGAAGTCTCTTCAATGGACTGCTAGACGACAGTAGGCTGTAGAAGGGGTTCACAGGGATTTGGTTAAAACGAGTCTGTCCGAATTCGCAAATATCAATCTTTACACCAACTTTGGTAAAGAGCTTCCAAGTTCTGTGACAGGCAAAGGAGAGCAGTTGCTGAATTAGTATCGCTGTTGTAGCTTCATGTTATGTAGCGACCACCCCGGGCTTGCTTCCCACTAACGAGGAGAATTCAGGACAGAGCGAGGATTGAGCACTCCCGCCGTGTTACTGTCTTGTTGCCCTTTGAATCTCTCAGCGGGGAGTCTTGCTGCAAAAAGTGCTCGGTGGGCCGGACCCGTACTGCAGGTGTTGACTGTCGAGACATCCGCCTCTTAGAGAAGAACTTGCTCATGCTTCTTTGGTGGCTAAACGCAGTGCATTCGTCAGTGACTCAGTCTCACGCTCAGTAATTTGCATGTCGCCGGCCGTTCTTTAGGGCACATGTTTCATAGCAATTGGTTCTGTTGCCGTTTACGCCGACGGTAGCCATCTAAATGCGCGTAGATGACAACTCGCCTCCGTGCCAGTGGATTTTCGATGGCTCGAAAAAACAGATGTGTCCTTTAACCAGAGCTCGGGCGCTCAGTTGAGCATGCGTGAAGTCGTCTCTTTGGTTGTTTGATGAAACAAAAGACTTGCGCAAGTATTCTGGCGATTGGTTAGGCGCTCTTCGTCCTGAGCAAGATGCGGGAGCTGTGTCGTCTTGAGAATCTATTTGATTGCTGTAATCCTTCCATAGCAGTGGTCCGTAGGCATCTGGTGGTCAAGAAGTGGCAACGACGAGCTCGACATCTACTGTGTCCACTTCTTACAAGACGAAAAACAATTGTTCCGATCCATCTTGGCTCACTTCGCTCTGACCACAGCAGCTCGTTGAGATTGCAGCTGAACGTCTAGAAGCTAATCTCTTGTGAGATCTCAGACGCGATAGAATGTCTGCTCAGCAGATCGCAGGCAAGAGGGCCATGTCAAGCGGCAAGTACAACAAGCCACAAGTGTCAGGCGCCCCTGGCTGGATCGAAGGCTTGGAGCACGCCTTCGGCTGCTGCTGGTCTCTTACTAAGACGGCCGAAGATCGCCAGGGGCATCCTTTCGAGGGCACTTGCGGCAAGGTGTTTCCAGATGCCGAGAAGCTCTTCCTGCATCTGATGGATGCGCACTACCGGAGTGCGCTCGAGATCGGCGGGGCGCCAGACGGGAAGAAGCACGTCAGGCTCTGTGGGTGGGGCGGGTGCTCGAAGACCCTTGAGAACCTTAAGAGGCATCTCGAGTCACATGCGGGGTTCAGGAGATTTCCGTGCACGTCTAGAGGCTGTGGTCGAGAATTCCTCACAGCACACCACCTTAGCACACACACTCAGACACACAAGGGTGTGCGGCTCCAGTGTGACAATTGTGGCAGTAAATTCGCCACAAAGCATGGATTGCAGGCACACCAGAGAGCCGTGCACGGGCCTGAGGGACGGCGGAGGAAGCAGTGCCCGGTGGAGGGATGCCAGTACGCCGACCATGATTCCTCTAACATGAGCAAGCACAGAAAGGTCCATGATGAGACCGCCCCTGTCTGTAGGTGGACTGACTGCCAATACCGTGACAAGCAGTTCGCCTCCATGACCCGTGACGGCCGTCCAAAAGGCATGTGGAATCACATGTTGGCCGTGCACGGCGTGGTGGAAGACATGCGGGCTCAATACATGCAGGATCACGTGGACCAGGTAAACGGAGAGGTGAGTCCAGCAGGCTCGGCAGCGCTCAATGCTGTCGTCCCTCATGCGGCCGCATCACTCCATCCAGCCGCCTTCCACGAGATGGAACCCTCTCTCGCGAATTCTCTCGTCCCCTCTCCGAGAACAACGTCGGACCTAACTTCAGGTTGGGCAGCAAGTTGTTCCGGCTCCTCTGGCTCGCCCAGCTTCTCGTCTGCTGCAAGTTCGGAGCCTCACCAACCTGCTGCACTATCGCAACAGAACGGTACAGGCTCCAGCGCTGACCCGATCATGGGCAGCTGGGACGGGGATGGGGATTGGAAGGCCATCTTGAGGCAAATCCATATGGGTATCGACGAAAACTACATGTTTTTGTAGCTCCCTGCACAGGAGACGGAGATGTGGCACGTTGATGTTGACTTAGCGTACGCGCAGGAGGTGGAGACCGTGGGAACGTGTAAGATGACATCGAAGAAAGCAGACTTCTTTGTTGACCATAAGATGGATGTTGGTTGAGACTCAGTTGAATCTCAGACTTGTTGCACACCACGTTTCAGCAGCATTGTAATCCTAAGCTAACGCCAGGATGTTGTTTTGTTTTGTCAATAGTTTTGCTGATAGGAAGATCTGATTTTGCTCCGGTATCAGTGATGGTAGTGTTTAAGTACCAAGAGAGAGGCCTAGCACAGAGAGATCTTGGTTCCTTACAGAGCTTCCTTCATGACATCTGTCTTGTAAGGACAGGGTCTAGTCTCCGTACCAGCCAATGATTGTGATATCAGCCTCCTGCAGATGACGTTACTTGCATGGCTCAGTACGAGCCGGGTCACCTATCTAGATACTAGACAAACATTGAGCTAGTAAACGGGAAGCCTACTAATTATTTATGATGGTGCTGCTTGGCTTAGCGGCTAGCTCGGGTACCGTGGTCCATGCTCAGCGCACACCCTCAAAACGGCAGTTAATAATCTAGACACTATTGCCGTAAGTTTAGGCATATGTAAAGACAAAACACGGACTTAGCTATGTATTACTTGAAGCAGAACATATACAAATATTTTAGACTGTTCAAAAGTATTTAGAGGGTTGAATCAAGTACACACAACCTAACTAAGTATGAGGAGGTAAAATAAATTAGCAAAAGTGAGGCCTTCAAAAGCTGTATATTTGCTCCAGTAAGATAGTCAAAGCTCAGTTACCAATTTGAAAGTTCAGCTACCAATTTGAAAGCTCAGTTACCGATTTGAAAGTTCAGCTACCAACTCGAAAGCTCAGTTACCAATTTGAAAGCTAAGTTACCAATTCAAAAACTCAGTTACCTGTTTGAAAGCTCAGTTACCAATTGAAAAGCTTACTTACCACTGCATTCCTTCAAATACTATTCTGTGCAGATATAGCTGAATGGAGAAGTGACTCCGAGTTACCCGAGAGGGTATCCGAGCGTATACATTAATCAAGCGCTTCCTGAACGTGACTACAATGCCTACTACAACAATTACATACACCCAGAAAAATGCATTGTAAAGTGCAACTTCTGCTACCTAAAAATGTTGACCGGATGAATTGCAATTGAGCCTGCTGCATACATGATACATTGGAGGATTTTTTAACGTTAGGCAAGAGAAAGGGTTGTTATTGTTACAATAGCTAATTAAACAGCAAGAGCATATAAGCATGCAGCCGGCTGCGCTATTCCTAACGGCAAAGTCGCACCGTCCAGAATTGAACTTGCTTGAGCTTATCTTGAAGATGCCCAGGCCTGATCCTGGTGCAGACGTGACTGAGATGGTCATAGAAAGCACGCGCTCTCGTTTAGTGTCACCATGAACCAATGGGTCTATCCTCTGGAGTGCGTGTGGTAGCTGTGCTCTCGCGAGCACTACTGTGCAACTACGAAGTGGCCACCTGTTTGTGACCTGGTGGAGGCTTTCCGTATAGTACCTTGTAATCTTCAACGTATTTCTTCCGAGCCCCTTCACCTTCGTGCTGGTATTTCTATTGGCTTTCGTTAGTCATCGTCCTTGAGTCTTTGGACATCGATGGTGTTATGCGCCAATGCAGTCACTCACCTCCTTCTCTGACGAAGGTAGTTCTCTCCATCGTTTGGAGAGCTCCAGCCCTGTCTCCTTCGACACTCCTCTGATCTCGCCACTGCTGTACATATCGGTGACAAAAAGAGAGAAGGCATTTCCTGGGCGCTTTATTTCGATACGATCGTCCTTGAGGGAAGCGTATTTGACGTGAGCGTTCTTCGTTTTAAGCTTACGTCGAAGGATGGCGCGCGCCTGATTAGCAGCGAGCAGCTCCTCAACACTCTTTGTCTCAAGCCACTTTCTGAGTTCGCTCTCCACTGCCAATTTGTGTTCCTCAGCAATTTTGGTCCAATGCTGTGCTATCGTTAGTATATGTCGAGATTGAAACACGCGAAACTGCAATCACCACTGCAAGGAAAGCGTCGAACCTTCCCCAACGACTCACCTCAAGCTGTACAGGATCTCGCTTGACATCCTGGAACTTTCTTGCAGCTTCCGTTGCAGCCTCCTTGAGTGTGGTGGTATTCTCATCTCTTGTCGTGACCGACCAATGCTCTTTCATTTGAGCGCCATAGAAGGCTTGCCAGGCTGATCCACCGTGTCCTGTTGGCAGTTTTGGAGTGTCAAGGGCAGCCTTCTTGAGCTGTTTGATTTTTTCTGCCTCTGCACTGACCGCCCTCTTCTCCTTTCTTGCAATTTTTTCTTCATCGGTCAGTACCTTCTTCACTGGTTTTTTCGGCGCCGTCTTTGGCTTTCCTCCTTTACTAGCAGCCGGCTTCTTTTTCGGTTTCGCAGCAGTCTTGGGTTTGGAAACTTTCTTGACTTTTGTGGATTTCCCAGCTGCCACCGAGCTATCTGAGTGGCGAGCGTATACGGAAAACGATCTTAGGGCTGGCTGATAAAGACATTGTAGTTGGACGCGACTATATGCGGTCGTTGTTGCTGTAGATGTACTGTGCAAGCGCGTTGAAGCCGAACATCGAACAGCGACCGTGACGCAGCGGCCGAGCATGTTGCCGCTGGTGGTTCGAGATGTATATGCGTCAGGTTGTATAGAGCACGACAGCGAGATCACGTTCAGGGGATGGGAATGACTCCTCAGCAGCAACTCCTGTCGCAAAAGTCCATAGATGGGTTAGGTAAACAAGGTACACCTGGTTGCTGCGTGCAGCAGCTTAACTGTAGCTCCCAGCCACATAGCTGTCTCAAGTCGTGTCCTTCAGCTGCCGCACAATATGGCACGTCATCGCCGCTCAAGGTCATTTTAGCCTTTGGGCGCCTTACCGTATCTGCTTTGGCGTGTCGAATCCCACCTCCCTTAGTCATGCTTTGGCTGTGACCTAAACCCTGCATTTGACGATTTGACATTTTGGGTCTGTCAAACTTGTTGGAGCCATTCAGCATCCTCCCGGCTCTATACGCAATCGAACCTGGAACTCTCCCGTACCCATCGCAGCAATCATACGTACGTCTGAAGGAAAAGCTATAATATCTGTCTGTGAGAAGGTGAGCGTAGCACGCGCGTCATCAGGCGCTGGCGCAAAGCAGCAGAAGTATTCAAGATTTTTGGGATAAACTGGGAAGGCCGACTGTCACGACCATACTAGCATAGAGGTGCTTCGAGGCCGGCTCCAGTGGACTTGGGATTGTTGAGCGAGCATCTCTATCCAAAAGAAGTACAGCATCACGCAACTTCAGCTGTCACGCAGATGGCTCGCTCACCCGGAGGCAGCAGGCATCATCGAGAGTCACACCGACGTCGTTCAAGGAGTCGCGAATCCGATGTAAGTTCGCCCCAGAGTTTTTGTCCTCAGTTGTCGCGCGGGCAGTTGGATCTCGCTATCAGCGACCAAACTCCACCACAACACCGAGCAGGCCAAGTGCTCGATCTCCACAAGCTTCATGCTGGATCCTATAGGTACTTACTAAAGCCGCAGCGTCGATCCAATCGAGACGAATACCGTCCCCGAGAAAGCACCCGCCATGACGAATACCGTTCTTCTCGCCGTCGCAACGACTCACGCGAGCGCTCCCCGCCACGCCACAGACGTGATAACAGACATGCAGAGCGTCGTTACCGCTCAAGATCGAGGGACAGGAGGGATAGATCACCGGTGAGAGATGGTCGTCGCGACCGTGATAGGTACAGGTCAAGCCGTTACGATGATGACTACGATCGTGACAGGGATCGCGCTAGGCACAGATCGCGCTCCTCGCGTGGTGAGCGCCGCACTAGAGATGACAGCAGAGACAAGCGCAGCGCCAGAGGTAGCGTTAGAGGCGACAATGTGAGTCAAGCCTCCAGTAGCCCTTCCCGCCGTAACGTACGCTTAACAAAGCAGTCGCCACGCCCATCTACCTCGGATGGCCCCAATGTCGACGACCTCACAGAGGAGCAGATCAAGAGACGCAAGAGATTGGATGCCATCAAGGCAAGGCAGCAAGCGTCTAAGGGAGTTTCACCAGCTACAGAATCTCCTGCGGCAACCCCAAAGCCGATCAATGAGGCCTCAATTTCTAAAACAGCTGGCGAAGAACCCTTGACAAAAGTTCCTGCAGTTACAAGGACGGGTTTTAGCGTGGAGGAGATCAGGAAGAAAGCGCAAGAGAAGCTTAAGAAGGGTCCAACAGCATTGGGTGACGATGTTGTCATCAACAAGTCAGCTGTCGTACCAATGCAATCGCCTGATATCGAAACGGAGAAGACACATGGCAAGCTATGTTTTCATATGCATCCGCAAGGCGAATCGCTAACAGCAGGCGCAGGAAAGCCAAAGCTCCCCACTGGAAACACAAAGATCAGCGGCCTCAGTTTGAGCAAGGCTACCGCAGACGGGGCTACCAAGATTGGTGCGTCTAGGGTAGCATCTGGCCTTGACGATGAAGAAGAGTCCGGCCGTAAGCTGGAGAAGTTGCCTGATTTACCAGAGGTGGACACGAATGGCGACGCACCGATCCTTGACGACGATGACGGTGAAGATCTCCAGGACGAAGAGCAAGAAGCCGCTGCTGCACGTCAGGCAGCCGAAAAGCGTGCGCAGGAGGTTCAAGTAGATGAAGACATTGATATGACTGATACAAACGGCGTTCGCAAAGATAGCGTGCCTGATGCTATGGACCAAGACGAAGATGTTGATCCTCTGGATGCATTCATGAACGATCTCGACACGACTGCACCTGCGCCAATCAAACGAGCAACCAAGAAAGAACTTCGTGTCTATAACAGCGATGACGAAGATCAACAGGAAGCTGTTGGTGATGGTGCAGACGATCTTTTCAACATGACCTCAAGGAAGAAACGTAAGGAGATACCGGCAGTCGATCACAGCAAGATGGAATACGAAGAGTTCAGGAAGAATTTCTACTCCGAACCTACTGAACTGGCCGATATGACTCAAGAAGAAGTGGACTTAATGAGGGCAGATCTCGACAACATCAACGTCCAAGGCAAAGATCCACCAAAACCTATCACTAAATTCTCACAGGGCGGTTTTGGCTCACAGATCTTGGACATTCTTCGTGACTTGAAATTCGAGAACCCTACACCAATCCAGGCTCAGGCTTTGCCTGCTATCATGGGCGGACGCGATGTCCTAGGCATTGCCAAGACAGGCTCGGGTAAAACGATGGCATTTCTGCTGCCAATGTTCCGCCACATCAAAGATCAGCGGCCACTACGCAACATGGAGGGGCCTGTTGGTCTCGTTCTAGCACCAACAAGAGAGTTAGCTACGCAAATACACCGTGATTGCAAGCCTTTCCTCAAGGCTCTAGGTCTGCGTGCAGTCTGCGCATATGGGGGTCCCCCTATTAAGGATCAGATTGCAGAGCTCAAGCGGGGTGCTGAGATTGTTGTCGCAACTGCCGGACGACTGATAGATCTACTGGCGTCGAACAGCGGTCGTGTCATCAATCTCAATAGGGTCAGCTACGTCGTGCTTGATGAGGCTGATCGTATGTTCGATATGGGTTTTGAACCTCAGATCACTAAGATCATCAACAACGTACGGCCTGATCGACAGACTGTTTTATTCTCTGCCACATTCCCTAAATCTATGGAGGCACTCGCGAAGAAGGCAACCAAGAGAGCTGTTGCAATCACTGTGGGCGGCAAGTCTATTGTTCCGAAGGAAATCACACAGCATATTGAGGTTAGACCCCCAGAAACACGCGACGTGCGTCTTCTTGAGCTCCTAGGCGAGCTAGAGATCAAGCATGAAGATGCGCGTACCCTGGTTTTTGTTGAACGTCAAGAAACCGCGGATCGCATCTTTATGATGCTCAACAAGAACGGCTATCCTGCCATGAGCATTCACGGGGGACGGGAACAACTGGACCGTGACCAAGCCATCGATGAATTCAAAGCTGGCCATTACGCTGTGTTGGTTGCTACATCAGTTGCCGCACGAGGATTGGATGTCAAGCAACTGAAATTAGTCATCAACTACGACTCACCCAATCACAAGGAGGACTACGTTCATCGTGCTGGACGCACAGGTCGTGCTGGAAACACAGGCACTGCAATTACTTTCGTTAGCCCTGATCAGTTCAAGTTTGCACCGTTCCTTGTCAAAGTTCTCGAGGAGTCTGAAGTGCCAGTACCTCCGGCACTTACTGCCATCAGAGATGAATGCAATCAGAGGATTGAGGCTGGCGAGTTCAAGAAAATCTCTAGCGGCTTTGGTGGGCGTGGTATTGATCGGCTAGACGCAGAGCGTGCTGCGGAGCGTGCTCGCGAGAGAGGCATGTACAAGACTGGCGACGAGCCTGAAGAGGAAGAAGATAAGAAGGAGGGAGGCGCAAAGTCATCAGATCTGGACAAGAAGATCGCAGCTGCCACATCGTTAACCAAGTCACTGTCAACTACCCAGGAAGTGGATGTGCAGAAGCCCGGCGTTGCTGCTGGTGGCGCGGCTGGAGATGCTCTTGTCCCGAAGAATCTACAGGCTCACATCAGTAGTGCTATGAAGGTGCAGAAAACCGAGACACCACCACCTAGTTCTGGCCGGGATTCCAACGTCCGCAAGGCTCCCAACGCCTTTGAGGCTGCCCAGGCGAGGGCTGCGGCCATCAATGCCCGCCTTGGGAACAAAGGTACGTTAGACTTAACCCACTTCGCGTCGAAGAGACATGTTGCTAACCATCTGTTTTACGTAGGAGCCGCCCGCCCAGGTGGTCCACCAGACAACCGTGGACCTGACGCTGGTGCTTACCATTCCACGCTCGAAATCAACGACTTCCCACAGAAGGCTCGTTGGGCCGTCACCAACCGCACCAACGTCGCGAAGATTCTCGAGGCCACGGGAACATCCATCACGAGCAAAGGCAACTACTATGGTCCTGGTACTGAACCGGCTTCTGGCGAACAGCCGAAGTTGTATGTCTTGGTCGAGGGTGATACCGAGCCTGCCGTTTCCAAGGCTATGGGAGAGCTCGTCAGACTGCTCAAGGAAGGCACAGTTGCAGCTGCAGAGCAGGAGAGCAGGGCGCCGACCAACATCGGGCGCTATTCCGTCGTTTGAGAAGTGTGAGCTTGATGCTCACCTTATGCTGATGATGCTCAGAGTTTTGTTTATAGTGTCACAGTCTTGTCTTAACATTGAGACGTTTTGTTACGAGAACTTATAACCAAGGGCTCAGCATTGTATAGAACCCATCTCGAATTTCCATGCCTTCGAACGAAATTCTTGTGTCATTGTCAAGAGTGTCTGTGCTTGTCTCACCGTATCATATCCCTTTCAATGTACGAACGGTGTTGCTTATTATTGCGCATATTTGCCATTTTTTAAGTTGCTTGTACGGCAAGAGACTACCTTTGCATGCGACCGAAAGGGCAAATACTGACATGGACTCGTACGAAATGCAAATATGAAAGACTTTCGCTGCTTCAATTCATTTGTCTCTCTCGCTATGCTACGCTATGATATATGCAGTTCGAAATGCGCCACCCCAAATCATACAAGTCTGCTAGTCGTGACAGACTAGTAACATCGGAGATCATGTACAAAGACATCACTGATGGCGCGAGTGATCTCTCGCATGATATGGAGTCAATCAAGAACGCCCTACGTTTGCAGATCCATGCTGGTATGCCAATGTTTGATACAAAGCAGCCAATCCTGTATGTAATGAAATCGTAGGTGAAATTTTTTGCACAAAAGGGCGTTGTGGAGATTGTGTGGAAATCACACGATATTCCTTGCTTGTCTGCGAGTTCAAAGACCTTAAGTGGCAGCGACTGAACGGCGACGGCCAGCCAAGTGTCTCCTCAAATGTGCAATCTCTCCGCGCTTGGCCTTGACAATCGCGCTGCCTTTGCACTGGGTGCCAGGAGCTACGGGCTGCCAGACGATTCGACCCTCGCTACAGAGACCAAATTTACTGGGGTCCGATGCATCGCAGATCATGTCGTCACCACTGCAGCTGCCACCGGTAGAGTTAGGATTGGCTGGCATGGTGCCAGTGGGTGCTGCTGAGCCTCCATCGCCGACGCCAGCGCCGGCAGACGGTGTCAAGGTTGGGAAAGAGGATGTTGCAGAAGCAGAAGAGGCTGGAGCTGCGCCACTGCTAGCAGCGCTGGAGCCTGCACCGCCCATGGCACTAGTAGGGGCTGCGGCAGCGACAGATGAGCTTGCCGCGGCGCCACCAGTTGGTGCAGGGCCAACAGAATCACCATTTGTGGCCGGCGCCTTGTAAGCGCCACCATCATTCGAGGTGGCAGACTGATACGCCTTGACATCTTGGGTCATCGCTGCCGCTGAAGCAGCGCACTGGGGGCCGCTTGCAGCTTTGATGGATTGCACATTCTCACGCATGACGAACTGGCCTGGGAACGGAATGAGCTGGTCAACGCTTTCTTGAGAAGAGCATTCGCTGGTTGGTAGGTTGATCACGTAGAGGTTAGGTAAAGTGTCGAAAAAGCTCTTGTCATCAGAACCACCAGTGACGGTGATAGGAGCGCAGTTCATGTAGATTTCGCGATTGCCGATGCGGTTGTACCAGACCCAGGCTAAGCTGGCACGGCCATTGGGGAATTTTTCCGGTATTGAGAAGGAAAACGGGTGGGTGCCGCTGTTGCCGTCAGCATCGATGGGACAGCCACCCTCGAATACTTGGATGATCTTCCAGACAGATTTCGCATCTGGCTCATGATCTAGAGTGACGGCGATCTGGCAGGTGCCACCTCCGTGTGAAGCAGAGCCAGTAAAGTTGAGCTCCTGGGCATCACCCACCGCCATGTTATTCATTGCGGTGATGTCGTAGACGCCCTGGCGCTGCTTGCACGGGAAGTCGGACTGTGAAGTTCCGGGCTTCGCGTCCACAAGAGGACTGTTGTTGAGAGAGTCTCTGCCAAAGGGAATTGGGGAGTCCATGATTAAATGACCCATTGAAGATCCCGCTAGGGCGAGCAGCGCAATCATGTAGTTCACCATTTTGGATAGTTGTGATGGTTGATTGGCACGATGTGGTGCGGCGCAAAGCTAGAATGCAAGGAGACCGACAAGAGAGGATATCGAAGATTGGATATCTAGACCAGCTAGCAGATGATGTCGAATCGATCAATTGTGTCAAAGAGTGAATTTTCAAGTGCCTGCACGTTGTAGTTGGAGCAACACAAAGATTGACTGCAGACTGTCCTGACAAACCTGTGTGAGGAGACTTCGGAACATACATCGACACGTCGCCAAGGGCAGGATACTTATACGTCGACGGGGTAGTCATGACTTGTGCCATTGCCTCGCGGACACAATTGACGCGTGTGCTGGATTGGCGACAAAACAGTGGCAAGGATGGCATTGATGGAGCTGAAGGTTTCACAATAGGCATTCACCCTGCACAATAGGGTTCCTTGCAGCCAGTATACAATCGTTAATTGGCGAATGCAGCCGTGTAGCAAGACACCGGGAGGAAACGATGCGGCATCATGAAACCAAGCTTTTTGGCGACCTTGCAAGCTGCAAGGCACCAGGCCGGCGCGTCCGCTATAGTAAGGAAGAGAGATCTACACGAGGTCAGGAATTTGAGGCCTATGATGCGGTCAACAATGGGCGCCTGGTCGCAGGATGCGCAGCGGCGATTCCATCCCTAACATGCGACTCGGTGGTTGCGGCGACTGAGCCGCCTGAAAGCTGAGACGTTGGTGCGGGTTGTGGACCTGGCAAGCGCCTGGCCGTCATATGTCGGCCAATGGGTGCGCTTCTACACGGTCGACTTGCTGCTTGACAGCTTCGATGATTGACAGGAGAAAACACATCGATTCTGTAATAGTCGAAAGCACCGCTAGGGACTGTACAGGGTTCGCCTAGCCTATGTCTCTCCTACTTGATCAGCAGGAGGATAGCAAAGTGAAGTCGGGAGTGAAGAAGGGCAGTGTCTTGAGACTTCAGACCTGCATTTCCAATTGTGTTCTGTGGTAGCCTGAGGCACGATGGATTTCATTCGGTAACGCGAATTAGGCAACAGCCGGGTCTCGCTCACGTGATGACGCGATGTGGCGTGTATCAGGGTCCAGCTCGCGACGCGTCCAACCGATTTCAAGCGCGTCACTCTTTTGTGCTTTGGCAAGCACGACCTTTTCGCAACCTTAGCCTTAGATCTGGTCATTGAACTTGACTGCTTGATCCCATTATCAACACACGATTGTCTCCGCTTATACAACATGGCCGAGGAAGATGTCTCTCAATCCGGTTACGAAGATGGTATGGCAGGCGGTCCCGGAGCACCCACGCCACTATCTGCCCTCGAGGTGAGTCTTCGCAGATGGACTGGAACGAACGAGGGACGCTAGATTCTGACGATTTGAAGGGAATTGCAGGTCTTACGAAGCGCGACATCCAATTGTTCGTGGACGGCGGATTCAACACAGTAGAGTCAATAGCATACACGCCGAAGAAGGGGCTTGAAGTGATAAAAGGCGTATCGGAACAGAAGGCGACCAAGATCTTGGTTGAGGGTAAGCTAGAGTCCTATCCATGGGTCACTGTTCTCTCAGAAGGCATTTACTGATATCGTATTTGCGTGACCTTAGCATCCAAGCTTGTTCCAATGGGCTTTACCACAGCGACGGAGATGCACGCACGCCGCAGCGAACTAATCTCCATTACGACTGGCTCCAAGCAACTCGACACACTACTCGCGGGTGGCATTGAGACCGGCTCGATCACCGAGGTCTTCGGTGAATTTCGTACCGGGAAATCGCAACTCTGTCACACTCTGGCAGTGACGTGCCAACTTCCTTTTGACATGGGCGGTGGTGAAGGCAAATGCCTGTATATTGACACTGAGGGTACCTTCAGACCAGTCAGACTCCTGAGCGTGGCAAACAGGTATGGACTAAACGGAGAAGAGGTCTTGGATAATGTCGCATACGCACGAGCATACAACAGCGACCATCAATTGCAGCTGCTGAATCAAGCAGCCCAGATGATGACCGAGACGCGCTTCTCCCTTCTGGTCGTGGATAGTGCCACATCTCTGTATCGCACAGACTTCATGGGTCGTGGGGAGCTTTCATCACGTCAGACGCACTTGGCAAAGTTTATGCGCACGCTGCAAAGGCTGGCTGATGAGTTCGGCATTGCTGTGGTGATAACAAATCAAGTGGTTGCGCAGGTGGATGGTGGGCCTTCAGCAATGTTCAATCCTGACCCCAAAAAGCCTATAGGTGGCAACATCATCGCACATGCCAGTACTACAAGACTAAGTCTGAAGAAAGGCCGAGGAGAGACGAGAATTTGCAAGATCTATGACAGCCCCTGCTTACCAGAATCGGATTGCATGTTCGCAATTACTGAAGAAGGGATAGGTGACCCTAGTCCCAAAGAGTTGGAAAAAGATTAGCGTAACGAGTTGTATGAAAGAAGTATGAGCAATGGTAATGTAATTGAGGTGGCTCGTCAGTCTGATTCTACAGCATAGGCCAGAAACCAAACATCCAGGTGCTGTCTGTGGTGAACCTGGACCACGCTACAATCTTCTTGCTGGCTGATGTAGGGTTATGATTACGATGTCAGTAATTACTGAATTTGTAGTGGATATATTTGGAACACTGTTCGTCAGCTTCATTGCGGTTATGGCTGAAAACACTCTCTACAGCTTTCATCTTCTATCCGACAGAGAACTTTTCAATCTTTAAATTCGACGAGCATATACTTTATAATGAGCATTTCGGCCATGGCAAATTGACAACCTGTTCTTGAGAGATGCTAAGTCCCTTTTCAAAGTGTATTGATGTCTCGATCTTATTGCTAAATTAGACACCAAGATACTTAGGTAATCTAGATGCGAATGTCATGCCCCGGTAGAACTTCGGCGTAGGAAGCTTTAACGCGCCTCGCGACTTTGCGCGCAGATACCTAAACAGCAGCTCAAGGATAACGATTAACATGCAACATTTTTGGCCAGGATCCATACCTGTGTTCACGCCGCCTAAAACATACAGCCATTGATCTGAGATGGCTCCTGTCCCGGTATTGCACACAGAGTCCAGGCTCTCGCCTGGTTCATCGTCTGCAATTGTCCGAATTGACACTACCGGCACCACTTCGCAACAAAATGGTTTTCTGTCGTCTGCCGGGCGCAAGCGATCTTACGAAGAGATCAGTGGTTCCTTAGATGAAGAAGCATACTCACGAAAGTATCTCGCCAGCGAAAGCTCTGTTTTCTTTCGGCGCAAAGATTCTTCCCCCAGAACATTCCTCTGGAGAGTGTTAGAGGATAAAAAGGTTGTGGAGGTCCAATGCGTGGACTTGGTATCGCCGAGGAGGTCTGACAGTAGGGAAGGTTTGCTCGTCTTCCAACTCGTCTTGCCAGCCAAAGCTATACGGGGCGGCGTTGCGCTTGCGGATCCTGTGGAGAGAGACGCCTTGGACATATTCGTTCTGACAGAGGGCAATGAGTTGCTGACCTTTTCGCTCAAGAGGGATCTGTTGACTAGGGAGAGTGTACCGGATGGCTTCGACCCACACACTTGCTTCAGACGGTTCGCGCCGAGCTCATTCAGCTTCAGAAAACCATATCGCTTTCGTGCGGTCTCAGCGAGGGAACTATTGGTGTCACTACATGACGGTGGCTTGATGTACCTTGTGCGCGACACAAACGAGACTGGTGCCAACTGGAAGGAGTCGTATTTCAGCGAAGGCGGCTGGGGTGGTACACTGAAAGGGCTCGTTCCCTTCCGACGCCAGAATACTGTGAGATATGGTGACATTGAGCTGGATTATAATGCGGCCGCTACAATGGACAAGAGTCCGGATGGGAAGTATGTCTGGTCAGTCGGGCTGGATCACAAGATTCGCGCGTGGAATATCAGCAACGGGAAGATCGAACTTGAAATGGATCTATTGCAGGAGGAAGTCGAGGACAGCAAGAAAAGAAGGCAGCAGTATCTCATACCAGCTGAGCAAGGCACACTCATGCAGATACTACCAACTCCATCAGACCCGGCAATGATTCGAATTGGAAGTGTGCTAGCAGGTGATACTGAGAAGTACTCGATTGTTATCCACTCTCCCAAAACCCATGAGTTCAAATTCTATGACTCGGTTTTCGTACCCAGCTCAGTGGAAGGTGATCAGGTACAGCTCCGTGACCTTCAGCCTCGACAAAGACTGATTCCACCGATTGATGAGCTCTTGAACACCAACATCTGGCATCTGGAAGAATTTTGCGTTCAGCCAGGACCGCAGTGGGAAGGCACACAACTGTGGATCCGCGTCAGGAATGGGAGCCTTTGCAAGACTTACAGGTTGGAATTCGACCTGACAAGTGGGCGTTCAGAGCTTGAACATGCCTGGAGCAGTGGTTGGACAATCGTGGATTCGGGAGAATCAACTAGCGAAAGGTTAAAGCAGCGGACCGACTTCCCTGGCGACTTGGATTTCCCTGACGAAGCGGGTTCCTCTCCCAGTGAGAAGTGGCTGGACTTTCTGTTCCATCCTGGCCGCTTTACTATTGCAAGCTTGGAGACTGCTCTCAATATCTATCGCAAAGGAAGAGGTCTACCTTCCTCAAAACAATTGTCAAAAGGCCTAACAACAATCGAGCAGCCTCTGAAGCAACGCCTGGTGTCGGCTGTCACGGCCCAAATACTTGTGGACCTCTCCACTGACGGTTTGCCGGATTTTGATCGTTACCAACAGGAAGTGCAGGGCCAGTGGCAGACGTACTATGCACTTCTAACACACCTGCATAACAAGCGTAACGAAAGTATGAGCCTTGCCTTTAGCTACGACGAAGGGCTAGCATGGGGTATTGGAGCCGATTACGTCGCGCCAATCCGAGCGTGCAGCACACTTGAGCTGTTGATACACAATCGGGCAACTGAGGATCTTAACGAGCATACAACTGCTGAGATTGTAGAAACATTGTTTCCAAGAGACGAAGCCTACTTCTTCAGCAAGTTCCTTGCTACAGCAAAAGTGTTCAGGCGAGGACTGTCGGCATCATGGCAGGAAGAGTTTCGTCGTGCCGCCACCAGCGAAGCATTGACGTCTCAACAAGTAGCTACTTCGTCACCAAAGCGTGTTGAAAATCTGTACAGCTTGACGCGACTCGGTGACGAAATAACAGAGGATGACTTCGCAGCTCTCGAGTCAGACGCACAGACTTTCGGCGGTCTGGGTGCATTGGACTCAAATGCCATCCTTGCCGTCGTGGAGATCATAGGCAGTGACGCCAATGCCCGTGGCACTGACAGAGGAATGGAGCTGAACAAGTACGGTGACAAGTTTGTCACCGCAGTAGCTCAAGAGACGCTACAACGTAACCAGGATATCTTACTCGATCTGCTTGCTCTCACCGTCTTCATGGCTTGCGATCTTGAGCCTGACGAACTCAGCAGATCCTTCAAAGCACCATTGGTGTTTGATGGGATCATGTCAAGGTTGAGACAGCACGAGCTACTGCTTTGGCTTGCTGAGCATGTGAGAAACGAACCTCAGAAGGGCAAGCAAACCGTGGAAGCCTCAGCTAGTCCCGTTTCAGGATCTCTGGCAAGAGGCGCGGAGGTTCCCCAGGTGGATGGCCAAAAGCAGGTATCACTGATTTCCATGACTCTGCTGGAAAGCATATTCATAGGCGACTTCACTTCACATGCATCCGGTGTTGATAACAGCATGCCACAGCTGTTGACACAGTGGGCTTTAAGATGGACCTACGGACCTGACCTAACAGATAATTGGAACGGCATCACGTCGCATTGCTTCGCAAACCTGCTCAAGTACAGGAACTATGAACTCGCGATCACCTTTGCAGCAGATTTCATTCTAGATGACTGGCCGTGGCAGCACTACCTCAAGGGGAGACTTCACGTTGCTATGGGCAATAACGAAGAAGCTATGAGCCACTTTCAAGCAGCTGCGAAAGGAGGTTTAGCTGAAATCAAGAACATTGCAACCCATGATACAGCCCATCTCCTCTCAGCTGAGGATGTCACATACATTGGGCATGGACAATCGAAATACTGGCAGCATATCGCGCAACTCTTCGAATCTCTCAAAGTATACTCATTCGCCATAGATGCTGCGCGTGAGGCCCTTCGCCATCTAGAGTCTGAGAGCGGCCTCTCAAAGGATGCATTGGTGGAGCTCGACAGGAGGAAGCTGCAGCCAGATAGCCCAGCTCTGGACAGGATCGACAACTCGTTGAAGGAGATCAACATCCTACGCTTCAACCGCACCGTCGATGAGGTCGTCGGTAGGATCTTCGACAGCACACTGAGATGTGGTCGCTTCCAAGAAGCCTATGGTGCTGTGACCAAATTGAATGATAGAGCCCTACGGATATCGAACCTTCGCAAACTGATCGAGGGCTGTGTGCAGCAAGATGCCACCCCGGACTTGCTGAGCTTTCCCTTGGAAGGCGATCTCGCTCAGCAAGCCGATGCCATACTTCTCCAATTGGCAAAGAAGAGACTGGCTTCTGAGTCCAGTTCAAGCGCCCCCTACCACCAGATCCTATATGCGTACCGTATGCAGAACGGCAATTTCCGAGGTGCGGCTGAGATCCTCTACCAGCACCTGCAGCAGCTGCGGCGGTCGAAGAAGCAGCATCTGCTCGATCCTGAAGATGAAACACTGCCCAACGAGTTCGTCTTGCTCATCAATACGCTCGAGTGTTGCGGTGAGGGAGAGCAGTGGGTTCTCGTGAGTGGTACGGACAAGGAGGTCGCAAGAGGTGGAAAGACGAGGAAACTGGTTACTGTAGAGGATGTGAGGAGAGACTACGATAAGGAGCTAGACCGCAGAAGTGACGTGCTTAGGGGCAGATTCCCCATTGTTGGAGGAAGAGATGGACTGATGGAAGTAGATGTGCTTTAAGTGGCTCGCAATGATCCATTATAAAATCCAATCCCTTGTTACGCAATTTATCGTTGTCGGCATTACAGTCCATGTCGCTTGCTTCCATTGTCCTTGTCAAATGGTGATTGAACCAGGCTTTCAAAGCTTCATCGCAATATACATTAAAACGTCATTTGGAGCGATCCATGAGGATTTTCAAGCTGATCCTACAAGGAAGGCTCCAGTATCTAATGTTCTACCTCTGTGACGCCGCTGAAGGCTCAATATTCGCCAATGGTCCTTGATATGGCAGTGTTCAGTGTTTGATAAGGACGCTGCTTTCCACGCGCTTTCGCTACCAATAGCACTGCGCCCTCTATGGTCTTCGACCTGTCCGCTGCACTGATCGAATGTCTGTCCTGTTCCTTGGACGACCCGGACCCTGTCTGACCCCAGCACCAATGTCCAGGAGGCAGATACGCTTTCATCAGCTCAGTGCAAGCGTCCGTACTAGCATCGATTTCCCGAAGGCGCCAGCAGGATATCAAAGCTAACTGCCACGAAAGCGTTAGGACCTCAAGTACCAATGTCTGGCCGTGAGTCTGCAACACACGCCGCATGGGTCAAGACTGGCACCGGCAACATATTCCCCCCCCCGTAATGCCCAGGGCGAGTCGCTCTGCCACAATGAGTGTGGACACTGCCCAAACGACACCATCACGATACGACCCCGGGCCTCACATGATGCAGGCATCGTCCTCCAGACAGGTCATCCAGGCGCTCGCCGTATGCGTCCAGTCGAAGTTCGGGTCGACGCTATTCGGCACGCCCCGCCCGTCCTTCAGGAAGCAGTTGCCACCGTACTCCGACACGCCCAGGGCCTGTGTCAGGTTGGCGTAGTAGGTGACGGCGCGGCAGTTGGCGGTGCCGTCCAGGTTGAAGCGGTTGTAGCTGGAGCAGTCGTTCATGCAGTCCTCGAAGCGGTACACGGTCGTGTTGGCCAGGTTGTCGACCCACTGGTCGCGGTAGTAGTAGTTGGGGGCGTTCTTGGCGTAGAGGACGTTGCACTCCTCGGTGAAGTCGATGCGGTCATCGTCGGTGGTGGTGTATGTGGTCTGGTTGCTGCAGGAGTAGGCTGCCAGGCCTGACTGGCCTGAGGTGACGGCGGCTGGGGATGTGGTGGTGGGTGAGCTAGACGACGACGACGACGATGTACTGCCAGACGAAGGGGCTGTGGGCGTCGCTGGGTTTACGGGAGTTGGGGTCGCCGGGTTAGGTGGTGCGGGTGTCGCTATTGCGCTGTTCAGGCGAGTCAGTCTCTTGCGGCCTTGAATCAAATATGTTACACGCAGTGGTTCGGGATGGCTTACGATTTGCCGTCGCTGTTATGGCTACCCACTGTCGCTCCAACGCCGGCTCCGACAGCGATTGCTACCACGACAAGTGCAGCGACAACAGCAGAGACGATGATCATCTTCCTCTTCCGCCTTTTCTTGGTTGCGTCTGGACCTGCTCCGCCAATCTCGCGCACCTCCTGACTCAGCTCCGGCTTGATATCTGAGTACTGGTAGTCATACGGCCCAGTATTGGGGTTATATTCGGGAGCAGCATGTTCTACCGCCTGCAAACCCTCATTGTCTCTCGGTGAGGGAATTGGAGCATTCGACGGGGCTACCTCAGGTGCATCCTCAAACGAACCCACCCGTTCGAAGTGGCCCATTGTCGAGTTCCCAAAACAACTTCCCTTTGGATGCAGTCTGTCTACACGCAAGGGAATCACTGTCGAGAACTGAAATGTAAGGGATGGGAAATCGCTGGAAGAGAAGAGGAAACAGTGACAACATCAAACCACCGGCCTACCTAGTCACACAGCATACCAGCAATTACCATCCTGATGTGCACCCATGCTAACCAAACGCAACTGCTAGTCGAATCCATAGCCCCCAACAGCCAAACGGCCAGTTATTTCCACCCTCCAGCCATAGGGTGCAGTTCTCCTGCGTCGCCTATTTTTCAGCTTCCAAGCAACGCCCGCTACCACCGTTCTATCGCTTGTCGAGTCCTTGGCAAGAGAAGATCTTCAGCACTTGGGCTCAAGGCGGATGGCTTGGCTGAGCTGGCTGGTCCTTAGTCCCTATTTGAAGGATTGGAGTTTAGGGGCTGATGCCCATGTGGCCGCAGTGACCATCGCGCCCCCGACAACGGTGCACAATTCCACCGGCAAAGTCTACTGCATATTCTTCACAGGGCCTGTGCCTGTGCCTGTGCCTGTGCCTGTGCCTGTGCCTGTGCCTGTGCCTATGCCTATGCCTGTGCCTGTGGGTAGCGGTGGTGATTGATAAGGACAGGGACCACGCCTTTGCACGAGTCCGTTCCACCTCCACATGCGACCTGTCAACTCACATCACATGCCAAACTGTATCTCTGCGGCCATTTGGCCGAGGATGAGAAGTTTGACCGTTCATCAGATATGAGGTCGGCCATGGCAGGTTTATCCTCCTGTAAG